>CABEEJ010006854.1:17728-35942 GCA_901482245.1 Timema douglasi | reverse complement strand
GAAGAAGCAGGCCTCTATAATTGACTTCTTTAAAAATAGGTAGGTATTTTTTCATGTGTATTCTAAAAAAATACCATTTTTGCTATGAGGGTCGGGGGTGGAACAAAATCGGTTAAAATTCCAATAACGACCCCTTCGAAATAATTACCCTTTTCCAGGGAACCGTGAAAGGTCTTAGAATCGAGAGTTGACTGTAATTTAAATTTCTAGACCATTCTTCATATTTATTCTCACTAATTCAGACTTTGAATGTGTTAAGCCAGTATCCAGAAGGTTAGGTGTTCCCTTAGTGCTGATGCCTGCTGGGAAATGCAACCATATAAGAAACCAACAGTTGAATTTTCATTGGGAAGGCCTAATACGACAGATGAAAAAGATAATACATCTACATCATTTTTAAACGTCAAGTCATGTGATTGACAGCTGTAACATTTATAGAACTAATCGGATAATGACATATTTTCAAATTTGACCCCAAAAAAGATTGTATGTTCCTATAGGCTCTTCTTATAAAAATTGGACTTTATTCTTCATTGGAATAATCTCCCTGAAGATGTATTCAATAAAATATATTAATGGATTATTTTCAGCTGTTCAGGCCTAATTACTAACAGATTTTGGAACTTGTGAATAGAATTCTAACTCGTTGATGTTGTAATTTAGAAATAAAGAGTAATTCATATTCAATATTCCCTAAGCTTCTGAATAAAAATTGACCAGTTTATATATTTTACTAGCGGTATCTAACTTGAACTTTTTAAACTAACCCCTTATTTCAGAACACGATTTAAATATTAACTTTTCTTTATAACAGACTCAATATCCGTCCCTTAGACCGTTGATTCATTAATAGGAAGGGGAAAACTCAATGTTAATAATACTAAATTGTTTAACCATTCAGTCTAGTTGTATCTTTTATCCCATGAATGTCATTATGTTAGTCTACAATCTACATTATTTTGTGTTTTTTTTCCTATGTCTGTTTTTTCCTTTGAATAAAACGAGTGATTTAAATCTTGGTTCGTCGCAATCATGATCTGAGTGTTTGTGCGTGGACTACTTTTTTTCTCTTTTTTTATGCGCCATGTCTTACTTACTATCTCTCCGGGCAATCTTCATTTTGTTTACAACTAGTCTTTGCCATTGTCTTCACTCGCAGTAAAGTCGGGAAATCTGTACGAATCATTTTAACTACAAAAAACACAATTTAAGACCTTATTTCAAGATTGATTCTCTTAACGTATAGGAATTGTTGCAATGAACACTAAACTATATAGTTTAAATTTTTACAGACATTGTACCAAGATTGGTACACTTACGTGAAAGTATTTTTGCATGGATCATCAAAATAAATAGTTTAAAATTACTTTTTAAGGAACAAAATTAAATTAAATTAAATTAAATTAACCACTTAAAATGAGCGCCCTCTCATACCAAATATAAAAGTGTGCTGTTGGCTTAGTACCAAGTGCCAACGTATTATACAGTATCCCCATGGCTTCTTTGGTGCTGAATGACAGCTCACAGCTGACTTCCGACAGTCAACATTTAGGTATATACCTAAATTTTGATTTCAGAAATGACAGCTGCTAAACATATGTTTTTGCAGATCATCTGGTTCGTCGTAGGGATTCATAATTTGGTCTGGTAACTTTTCAAAGCCGTGAGCTGTGAGCTGTCAGTCAGCACCAAAGAAGCCATGGGGGGACTGTACACATCCTACGACTTCGAATGATAGAAAATAATGAAACGGAGTTGAGAGCAATGCTTTATATTCCAGAAGATATACGAAATAACCCCCCCCCCCTATCCTTTGTAGCCACCCCAACCAGCCGTGACATATGTTTACTTATTTACGCCCGGTTTTTTCGATATTGCTTCTCCCTCTGATGTGGTAGTGAGATGGAATACAGGCTACCCTGCTCCCGGAAAAATAATTGGGACACAGAAGAATTCCCGTCTAGATTATATGAGTATTTTTTGAGTTTACTTGCAACAAACACACAAACAAGCAAACAAACATAAAATACACAAATTCTAGAAAATTGATTATCTGGTCTTCTTATCGTTTATACTATCCAAAATAAATAGAAACGCCACAAAAACTCGAGTTTATAGATATCCTCAAGAGTTTTATGATTATTATAGATAATGGTTTGAGGATGATAAAAATAAAATTTAGAGAAAATGTACCCATATTTGCGTGGAGGGAGAGTGTAAAACCATTTAGGAAAAAACAGCCTTATTACAACCGGGTGTGATTCCAACACCACCTGTGAGTAAACAGGCAAACCAGACCACACGAGTTTGACGTTTAGTTCACTTGCTCACCATTGGGAGCGTGGCCATACGTTTATCCTGTCCCCCCCCNGCCCCCCCCCCCCCCCGCCCTCACCCATATTTCAAGGAAAGGGCTGTTTCAGCAGCAGCGAGATTGATGACGTGTTCAACTCTGACTTGGGGAAGGTCGATTTGAGATTCGTATTTCAGTTGGGTACACTGAGAGGGGATGTTCTAGATTGGATTTTGAAGGTGATTTTCTCATCTTCGCTTCATGTGAATACTTTTTTATTTTCTTAGAATGTATCTTTCTCGTCCTTTCGCTAATAATTTTAAGTTGTGGACTGCATGAAAGGTCAGTAAGGCACTTGAGATTAAAAAACATCCCAGAAAGTGTTAAAGGGTAATAAAAAAAACCACTCGTATGTAAACGGCGGCTTAAGGCGGGATGGAAAAAAATTGTGAGTTAATGTCTGTAATTTTTGATATTGCATAAAACATTTTTGGCCAAAATAAATCAAATATTTATTCCGCAGATATGTTTTATTTAGCTTTGATACCTTAGCCAAGTTGGTAGAGTGTCTCTCTACTGATTTAAGGATCCCGGTTTCGATTCCCAGCATGGTCGAAAATTTATCATTGATGAAAATATGGGTTTACCCTCTAACATTGATAAATTGACGGTTGGGGACTCTTTGTTGTGCCTGTCCTAGTCTTAAGTTATATTATAGGATATCTGAAGCTACAACATACCTGGAAAAATATGAGGTTTGAATAAAAAAAATCTGACCCAGACCAAAGGCTGGAAACAATAATGGATGTATGGATGAGATATGTTTGGTTTTATTTTCTTCATATTATTATTATTATTATTATTAGCACCGCGTCTTACTACCCGTTCGGGTTATACGCACTTACGCTAATGTGAGATGAAATGGAGGNATGGTAGGGTGATTGTGAGATGAAATGGAGGACCTACAGTTTAACGTGGAATCCGAACCACGGTGGAGGCCTGGCATTCCCCACATTCACAAGATGTCTTGTCAGAGGTGAAGGAAGGGTTTGGTAATCAGATAAATCTATGCCGGGACCGAGGATTGAACTTCGGCCGCCAGCATAGAAGTCTGACACCTTACCCCTAGACCGCCAGGTCACAGACTTCTTGATATTGTAATGTCAACAGTTAGTGAATATTTGTCGTCAACATAGTGTGTCATGTGAACAAGAACATTTTAAATTAAGATAAAAAGTCTTGGTTAAATTCCGCTATGTGCGTCACAAATATAAATCACTACTTAGATTAATATGTGTATAAAATTAGATCAAACATATTTACCGAAGAAATAATAGATTTATTTTGACTAAAAATATGTTTGCTATAAAACTACAACAAAAAAAACATAATTAGCGTAACATTATTTCCCTTCCATACCACATTAATCCCAAATCCCAATCCCTATCTTCCCTTTAAACCCGAGTATTTTAAAAACTCACGCGAGGAAGTGTGCATTGAAGTGTTAGCCCATTGTGACGTGGAACAACTTCCCCGTCAATATTTTATCAGCCCCTCATTCAAGTGAAGAGAGACGGATTCAAAAACCATTTCAAAAGTTCCCTCTTTCCCATTTTGAAACTGGTGAATAGTTTATATCTATTTACTTTATCTTTAAAACGTTACCGGTAATGGAAGTGATTAAAAAAACCTATTAAGTTTATGCATTACATTTTTAACCCAAAAATGCCGTTTACATTAATTTAAAAAATAATCATTTTACTGATACACAATTTTGTTCTATGCGTTCTTCAAGACCATTTAATTTTAATTAAATTATTAGAATAGGGATGAGTGAGGTATAATTTTGAGTAAGTGTACCTGCATTTTCTTGGGATCAAGTAAGGAAAATATATCCTCAGTATAGCCGGCAGGTGTTTGAATTCTGTCATTGACACCCTGCTAAACTAAACGAGCCTGACATTTAGTCACCGTGTCCACCGATACTGGTTTTTAATATGAATCGTATATCAAATAACATTTTATCTGCACTGATTTACAGTCCTCTTCATAACTTACAATCATAACATTATAGTTGTCCATGAGTAAACTTTGGGTCACTCACCGGCCGTTCACTTTGTATCCATACGGCCCGCCTCGGTGGCGTAGTTGGCTAACGCGCTAGTCGTGTTGAGCTCGACTACTGAGGACGGGGAGATCGAGGTTCGAATCTCCGTCGGGTGAACTGGGAGTGGTTTTTCCTAAACGGTTTTCCACTCTCCCCCCACGCAAATGCGGGATCACTTCCTCTAATTCAACCTTCCCAATTCCTAATCCATTAGCGTAATTAGTACTTAAAGCGTATAAACCGAACGGGTAGTAAGACGCGGTGCTAAATATTATTATTATTGTATCCATACGGCCCCGTGATGTAGTGATCAGTGCACCTGGCTACGAACCTAAGGGTCCCGGGTTCGATTATTGTCTGGAACCTCGGGTCTTTTTCTCTGAAGGGGAATCATCCCAACGGACACCAAAGTTTGGTTAGTTAAGCTTTAGGCCTAATTAGCTTTAAGACTCTCATTGGCTCCACACCTCCTTATTCCCTATCATGACATCGTCTCATCTTGGGTACGTGTTGATAACTTACATTCCTTATTCCCTATCATCACATCGTCTCATCTTGGGTACGTGTTGATAACTTACATTCCTTATTCCCTATCATCACATCGTCTCATCTTGGGTACGTGTTGATAACTTACATTCCTTATTCCCTATCATCACATCGTCTCATCTTGGGTACGTGTTGATAACTTACATTCCTTATTCCCTATCATCACATCGTCTCATCTTGGGTACGTGTTGATAACTTACATTCCTTATTCCCTATCATCACATCGTCTCATCTTGGGTACGTGTTGATAACTTACATTCCTTATTCCCTATCATCACATCGTCTCATCTTGGGTACGTGTTGATAACTTACATTCCTTATTCCCTATCATCACATCGTCTCATCTTGGGTACGTGTTGATAACTTACATTCCTTATTCCCTATCATCACATCGTCTCATCTTGGGTACGTGTTGATAACTTACATTCCTTATTCCCTATCATCACATCGTCTCATCTTGGGTACGTGTTGATAACTTACATTCCTTATTCCCTATCATCACATCGTCTCATCTTGGGTACGTGTTGATAACTTACATTCCTTATTCCCTATCATCACATCGTCTCATCTTAGGTACGTGTTGATAACTTACATTCCTTATTCCCTATCATCACATCGTCTCATCTTAGGTACGTGTTGATAACTTACATACCACTGTATGGCATGTCTTTCCCATTCAGTAATGTCATACGCAATAAAAATAAAAGCTTGTAACTGTAATATATTTGCTCAATTGGATTTAGTCTTTTCCCAACATCTTGAATTTTCTTGTCTTTTTTTCTTATTTTTCTCATTATTCTTGTTAAATCTCTATTATTGTCTAGAAGTTCTTTCATTTCTTTTCTCATATCATTGTAGAAATCAGATATTTTGGGCATGTTATTTTCTAGCTAGTACTAACAATAATAAATAAAAATCAAACAGACTAAATCTATTTTATTGTAACTATTACGTAGTTTATACTGTCACGTAATGTATTATTATTATTATTATTATTTAGCACCGCGTCTTACTACCCGTTCGGGTTATACGCTTTAAGTACTAATTACGCTAATGGATTGGGAATTGGGAAGGTTGAATTAGAGGAAGTGAACCCGCATTTGCGTGGAAGGAAAGTGGAAAACCATTTAGGAAAAACCACCCTCAGTTCACTCGACCGAGATTCGAACCTCGATCTCCCCGTCCTCGGCGGTCGAGCTCAACACGACTAGTGCGTTAGCCAACTACGCCACCGAGGCGGGTAATATATTATCACTAACCAGTTGCTTCGTGTGCTAATCACAGTGTCGATATTTGGTTTACATTTTTAAAACATAATTTAAATTACAAAAATTACAAAAAAAACATAAATAAACGATGAACCTGTTAGAATTTTTTTTCAGACTAACTATTATTAATTAGTATTTTTTCTAATGATAATTGAGTGATTAATTAAATTATTTTTGGAAAATGTAAATGAACTTGCATGGATCTGCAGAGTTAGTAAATTTACACATAAGAAATTAACAGATCACACTCCACTCACTATTATGAACATCCTGGATCTACCCCTGATAACACCACTTATAATGGCTTATTTCCCCATTAAGTGCAATTAGTTAAATAGAGAGATGCAGAGAGAAGATTAAAGCAAACTATACTATTTTATCCTCTCTTAATTTATTTCTGCTTACTTTATACTTATAGATGTAAGTTAATCACTAGTTTATGTCTAAATACTATTTACAAATGTTTTAAAAATAATTAACCTACTTGAAATGTTGAAATATGTTGTTAGTGAAGTATATATAAAATCGTTTTATAATATATCTAATTTTTATTTTTACTTGGAAATTTTTCGAAGATACGAAGGTTATTGTGGATGTCGAAGTCGAAGCAAAGGAGAGTTTACCTTCGACTTCAACCTCTACATTTCTAAGCTTCGCACCCCACCATTAAACTCATTACTAAAGTAAGTACTAAAAGGGCCTTTGGGTTTCGGGAATAGTGGTTATTCTCGCCAGGGTAGGCATAGCTTGTTAAAACTTGTTCCTGTCATATGCTATCCCTCCGATTGGTTCTCATATGACCAACAGACAAGTGCTGCTCTACATAGGCCTACCTCACCGTGACCCACTTTGGTGACCGCGTGGTCTAAGGCGCTACTATCGCAGTAGACAAGACTGTCGATGAGATTTGAGTCTCGGTCGGGTGTACTGAGGGTGGTTTTTCTAAAATTGTTTTCCACGCTCCCTCACACGTGGAGAAAAAAAGTGGAAGAGCTTTGAGAGGGTCATGAACAAAATAATAAGTATGGGACAGTCGAGGTTTCGGCTGTCTAGGCTGCTGATAAGGTGTTGCTAGTCTCCAGAGTGGGTTACGGGGCCAGCGTATGGGCTCAACGGCTTAAGAACGAAAGAGTCAACAGGAAGATCAAGAGCCTTCAGAGGAATGTACTTCTGAGGCTCTCTGGTGCTTGTAAGACTGTAGCAACGGCTGCGCTGTGCTTAACCCATGGTATACTCCATTCACGGTAGGAATTACTCTCTGAAAGGTATTTTTTTCCTACCAATATCATACTATATAATAGATTTCCGGTTGGGAAAAAAGCCTTTCAGAAAACAATTCCTACGGTGAACGGACTTAATCTGGCCACTCGACCTAGAAGTCAGGAAGAGAGCGGCAACGTATTGGTTGAGGAAAGGAGATCTGGGAAAGGGGGTGGAGCTAACCCGGGAGGGTGTGATTAATAGGTTACAAGTGAAAAATGTATTGATAGATGAGTGGCAGACGGATTAGGAAAACAGCTTAACTTGTAGAAGAACCTACCATTTATTCCCAGGTGTTGTAGAACGGCTTAAAATGAATTTTCTGCAGCCCTCTCCAGGATTGGTTCATTACATCACTGGCCAAGAACCATACCAGGCTGCTCTCTTTGAAAGAAAACTAACGGACACAGGACCATGTGATTACGGAAGGGAGGCGACGCGACGCCTGAGCACGTGGTGCTATTCACAATATATTGCTCGACGTGGATCGGTCGAGTCTCCTAGACGCAATTGCGGACGTTTCGAAAAGGGAGGGGAACAGTTATGTATAAGACATGAAAGATAGGAGACAAGACAACGAGGCAAACGACAGACAACTGGACAGGACTGATGACGAGAGTGACGCTACTGTAAGTATGGACTCCACATCGGACGTGGACGACACGATCCAAAACTGGTACAGAGACATTTAGACTTACAAGGCCAAGACGTTGCTGTCTGGCAGGGTAGAGAGGGATGGGGGAACTCCTGATTATCCGAAGCCCATCTGAGGGAAGGCGCCCTCTGGATTCCAGTAGCGTGAGCTGCTGAAGAACCGGGGAGCGCCGGTAGCTCAGACGGCTGCTTTCAGATCAGAAGATACGACCAGGAATAACATCAGATGGCCCTACATCCGCCGAGAGGAAAGAACTAGTTAATTAGGTTAAGTTAGTTTTATGTTCATACAAGTGGTGGTTTAGGTTGGAATTAGGTGGGGATAAATCTCCGATAGGCCGCTTCCCCAGGTGGTGGGTAGGGGATGCTCGCCACCACTGGAGCTTTCGCCGACTCTGGGGACCATTAGGCCCAGAGGTCAGGGGGACAGTCAGTGGTGGAGAAACCCGGGGGCGTAAAATACCCCGGGTGGACCATCTAGTAGGACAAAAACTATATAATGGGATTATAAGGACAGTTAGATTAGGTGCGAATTACATAATTTAATTATTGTTTAAAAATTGTATATTGTATAATAGATGATGTAGACAAAAATATGTAAGTATATTTAGGTTCCGAACTATCCTATAGATGTCGGGATGGATGCAAATTAAATAAATAAATATACTCTCCCTCCCCGCAAATGTGGGTACATTTACTCTAAATATAACCTTACTCATCCCTAAAACTTTTATCGTAAAAATTACATAAGAGTATAACCCGTGGTGCTAAAAATAAACTATTTTTATTTACCCTTGCAAGATTCCACGCCACGCCACTAGTTTTTATATGACGACTAACATACCTTCTTTAAAAATATCTTATCTTAATTGAAAAATATTATTTCAGTGAATTATCGCATAAATAGATGATTAAAATTATGTATTTATTTGTGGTTTTAATTGAAATGTGTACTAATACCAACATTGGTAGTTTTATACACAAGTAAATAATAAATGATCAAACCATAAGTATTTGCGTTGGAAATCGGGAAGAAAGTAACCTGCTTTCTTTCTGAACGTACGCTTTGTTTACACTGAAAGGTAACAAGCTTTCCTTTCACGTTTTCACTATGCCTTAGCTTATTATTGTTATTATTATTATTATTATTATTAGCACCGCGTCTTACTACCCGTTCGGGCTATACGCACTTACGCTAATGTGTAATGGTAGGGTGATCGTGAGATGAAATGGAGGACCTACAGTTTAACGTGGAATCCGAACCACGGTGGAGGCCTGGCATTCCCCACATTCACAAGATGTTTTGTCAGAGGTGAAGGAAGGGTTTGATAATCAGATAAATCTTTGCCGGGACCGAGGATTGAACCCCGGTTGCCAGCATAGAAGTCCGACACCTTACCCCTAGACCGCCAGGTCACCCTTAGCTTATTAGATAGGGCCATAGTGCACCTCCGTATTATTAGTACCAGGCCGGGCTTCGAACCAACGAGCGATGGTTGTACAAGGCAATGTTATTATGTTAACTTATTTAAAGATGAAATGCCCTGTTGACCTTTAACATTACACATGAACATTCACCCTAATTATTCCACTTGAAATTGATTTTATTTCGCCATTAGTAAGCCGACCAATTAATACCATATTCATAAACCATCAAATTATTCGTGCACTCTCATAATTGCAAAAAAGATCAAATTGGGTACGTTTATTACCATGGTATTGGTTTTTGATGGAGAAATGACCAAAAAAAATACTAATTACATTTGTGAAGGGATTGGTGAATTGGGGGACAGTTGGCGTACCCAGGATCTAAACATTTAGATCGGGATAGATTGAAAACGAGGCAAGTAGATCGTAAAATGAAATGTATGTATTTGCTAGAAGATTTAAAAAACGAGCAGTCCGTAGAGTTAGAGAGCTATAAAGCTCTTCGCCATTCAATTATATTGCGTTTAATAGAACTATATCTCAGTGCGTTTTGATACAATGTTTACTTCTGTAATAAAAATGATCGTAATTTTTTTTTTGAACGCCAACTTTATTCTCGTACACGAAGGATAGTAATACAACTTATTAAATAATAACGTTCTAACTCACATCGGTGATCGCATGATTCTAACGCGTCACTCTCGCTTTATACTATATTGCTGATAACGTGAAGGTTAGGGTTCGAATTCCGTCGGGAGTAATGGGGTTTCTTTAAAGATAGTTGCCGAACGTATATCAAGGCGTGGTGTAAAAAAAAAAATCTAAGAGATAAGTGAAATAGATTAAACAACTTGAATATATTATTATTATTATTATATTTAGCATCGCGTCTTACTACCTGTTCGGGTTATACGCTTTAAGTACTAATTACTCTAATGGATTAGAAATTGAGAAGGTTGAATTAGAGGAAGTTAACCCGCATTTGCGTGGAGGGAGAGTGGAAAACCATTTAGGAAAAACCACCCCAAGTTCACCCGACCGAGATTCGAACCTCGATCTCCCCGTCCTCAGCAGTAGAGCTCAACACGACAAGCGCGTTAGCCGACTACGCCACAGAGGCGGGTTTGAAGATACTAAACTAAGGAATTAAAATATATAAAGTAATTAAAGTGTTCATGTTTAAAATTTAACGTAGTCTATTATAATGTAGAAGAATACAGTATTCGCCTATGTATGTATATTTAAAAAATTATGGTTCATATTTTGCGTATCCTAATCTTCTTAAAGCCATCTATTAGCGTTTCAACGAATAATATTTGCCCTTTAAATCGATGACTATTACCACCTATTACAACCATGTGATACCTCGCTATTATGTAATAACATTTTTAATCATCGCCTAACCTGTACAATAAATGTTTTACAAACCCTAATCGTCCTATTAGTTTTATCAGTTTATATTGACATACTTGTTTGACAGACTACTCCTAGCTGTATCAGACTAGTTTTGTTTCATATGTGACACTAAACTTTTGTGACATTGATGTCTAGTGTCTGGACATTTTAACGACAGCTGGCTGCAACAATTCCATAAAAAAAACTTATCTAATTTTTTTTTTACAGTGCCAGATCAAATTTTTATTGATAGTTGGATGATAGCCAAGGTCAGAAAAACAAAGTGATAAAATTAGAACGATCCTGTTTCTTATGGCTGACTAGGTAAACACTTAAAATCAATTCCAAACATTGGTAACACATACATACAGTCTCGCAGTCACGAAATCCACCAAGAATAATATAATTTTCAACCGCACCAGTGGATATATGGTCTGAGGCGTAATGCAAGAAATATACTGGATTGTTTGTGACGGGAAGTTCGAGGTTTGACTCTCTACTGGGTGCGCTGTGAAGAATTGAGTGATTTATTACTTTGGTTTTCCCTTCACCTCTTCATACTAATGCTGCTGCATTTTCTCTAAGCTTATATTCCTTTAAAATAGTTGTTAATAACCTTGGTATTAAATGTAGCGATTAAAATATAATAAAATTTTACCCATTGGAATCTCAAACCACTAAAACAGTCGTAAGAAATAAATTGCCACTTGAGTTTATATTAATTTGAATTTGTGTTTTTTTTTAAAGAAACTTATATGCTTGGATACTTGATATATTAATGAACCCACACATTTGGGCCATACATGCCCCTCATTTAGGTTACAAGTAAAAGTCGGAATGGTTTCGTCCAATGACATTTTCTTGTTAGAGACATGTTTATGCAAAGCTGAACATTTCTTTATGTGGCAACCAATATTCTTGTACATTTTTGTACTCCGTAAAACAAAACCGATAATTTTTAACCTCCTTGCTAATGTGTTCTACTATAATTCTAGAGGATGAGGTTAGATCCAAAAAAATTCAAAGCCTTTTTTTCCACATGCTCATACCTTCTTCTATTTTACTGATAGTTTGTTAAACAAACCATTAACGTTATATTAAAAAGTACCAATATATAAAAAAATTTACTCTTGTGAAAAATGTATTAAATCATCAAGTCCATCTATTGGAAAATGCATAGTGTACAAATGTTCATTCCAACGTTATTTTATCACTACAATACATTTTAAACATTCAACAATACCAAACACATTTTCAGCTTTAATACACTAATTTAAATAAATATTTAAAAAATATAATAATAGTAGTAGTATTATTGCGCGTCTGGGTTACAAAAATCGTATCCCAGTAATGAAAGATTAGTCAGTACTAATGTACCGTTGCCCAGGGGACGCTCGATTGTACTAATTGTACAGCCTTTCCGTGGAGGCTCTTTCATGTCCCGATGAGATGAGATGATGGTGATAGTGAGTATGAAGGTGTGGAACCAGTGAAAACACTTAAAGCTCACTTAAGACTAACTAAACGAACCCTGATGACCTATAGGGTAGATTCCCTTTAGGGCTATAATACCCAAGGTAGCAACTGAGAATCGAACCCGGGACTCCAAGGCTCGTAGCCAGGTGCACTTACCAGTACACCTTGAAGCCGGTTATTTTAAAAATGACACATGGACACAGATGCGATGAAGTTTGTTTGCCACCTGTGTTGCCAAATGTACAAGTTTGATTGGATGGAAGAGGCCGCGAGTTAAGATCCATATTCATACAATTTTAATAACCAAACTCATTTCTGTCTAAAACAAATAGTTTTCTACACATAGTAATCTCAACAGTTTAAAAAAAAAATTCATGGTCTTCACGGAATTTTACCAGAACTTTTCCTCTTCACTAAAAAAAGGTTACCTGTAAATACTACTATATTCATGACAGGTGACCTGGCGGTCCAGGGGTAAGGTGTCAGACTTCTATGCTGGCGGCCGGGGTTCAATCCTCGGTACCGGCAAAGATTTATCTGATTACCAAACCCTTCCTTCACCTCTGACAAGACATCTTGTGAATGTGGGGAAGCCAGGCCTCCACCGTGGTTCGGATTCCACGTTAAACTGTAGGTCCTACATTTCATCTCACAATCACCCTACCATTACATATTAGCGTAAGTGCGTACAACCCGAACGGGTAGTAAGATGCGGTGCTAATAATAATAATAATAATATATTCATGACAGATATTCAAGTATATATATTATTAATATATTATTAGGCGTAAACATTTTTTTAAAGGTTTCTACTGAAGCTATATTTTATTTATTATATCAAATTTTATTTGCATAAAAACCTTAAAAAATTTTGACTTATAATTGGCGTTCCCTACCAGCGCAACTTAGTTGAACAAGGTTACTTTTTGTACACAATTTTTCAATATACAGTACTTTTTTTAATTACGGTTTGTGAATGACTACTTTTTATTAATTACGGTTTGTGAATGACAGTACTTTTTATTAATTACTGTTTGTGAATGACAGTACTTTTTATTAATTACTGTTTGTGAATGACAGTACTTTTTATTAATTACTGTTTGTGAATGACAATACTTTTTATTAATTACTGTTTGTGAATGACAGTACTTTTTATTAATTACTGTTTGTGAATGACAGTACTTTTTATTAATTACTGTTTGTGAATGACAGTACTTTTTATTAATTACTGTTTGTGAATGACAGTACTTTTTATTAATTACTGTTTGTGAATGACAGTACTTTTTATTAATTACTGTTTGTGAATGACAGTACTTTTTATTAATTACTGTTTGTGAATGACAGTACTTTTTATTAATTACTGTTTGTGAATGACAGTACTTTTTATTAATTACTGTTTGTGAATGACAGTACTTTTTATTAATTACTGTTTGTGAATGACAGTACTTTTTATTAATTACTGTTTGTGAATGACAGTACTTTTTATTAATTACTGTTTGTGAATGACAGTACTTTTTATTAATTACTGTTTGTGAATGACAGTACTTTTTATTAATTACTGTTTGTGAATGACAGTACTTTTTATTAATTACTGTTTGTGAATGACAGTACTTTTTATTAATTACTGTTTGTGAATGACAGTACTTTTTATTAATTACTGTTTGTGAATGACAGTACTTTTTATTAATTACTGTTTGTGAATGACAGTACTTTTTATTAATTACTGTTTGTGAATGACAGTACTTTTTATTAATTACTGTTTGTGAATGACAATACTTTTTATTAATTACTGTTTGTGAATGACAGTACTTTTTATTAATTACTGTTTGTGAATGACAGTACTTTTTATTAATTACAGTTTGTGAATGGCAATCCACATTTTAATTTCAATGCAACGTGAACAAAGCACAAAATGTCAATTATCTTATGATCGTAACTTTCATTAACTATATATAATAATTATATTCTTACCAGAAACAAATATTATAATTGTAAAGTCTATAAGTAGGCAATCATCGACACAATCTGGACATTTAATTGTTTCGCCTGGATTTCAAAATATATAAAAAATATTTCGAATTTGCATGTGAGCTCGTACAACTATAATAGCATTCATGTTCCCTCCCACAATATTTCACAGATGCTCTATAATAGATAGTTCAGTTAACAAAAAGCTCTGTTGAAGTCAAAAAATAAAAAATAAAATACAAGTGTCGTGTCGTGGAGTGTTGCCAGAGTAAGCCTAGATTGTTTAAATCAAGTGTACCTGTGATATGTTTCCCCCCATTAATTGATCAATTACACATAAACTTTCTCCAAATAGGACTGAACTAAGTGGTGGGAACCATTCACGAGTACAGTTTAGACTGACTTTGCTTACCCTGTCAACACTCTAAAATATACCACTGAAAAATACAACAAATCATATTAATTAGAGTTTAAAGATGATAACTCATGCCTATTAATGAAATAGGAACAATTAAAGATGAAATTACAATAAAGCTTAGAACAAAATATCAAGCTATTTCGATCAAATTTTACGTCATAAGTTATTCCGACTGTTCTATCTTTTCCAGACACTTTTGATTGTTGTCTTCTCTCTCTTTTTTTCCCCACTATCGAGGCTTTTATCTGTGTGTAGAGTATTTTTTTACTTTAAAAAATTATAAGTTTTCTTGTTCTCTATCATTGTTTTAATGATCAACGAGTCATTTACAGGCGACACATTTTCCAAGTCATCTTTTTTGCTTGACCAAGTCACTGGGTTTGTAATAAAGACCCGTGGCAGTTCCGAGGTTTTGTGATTGTTGTGAGAATCTACAGGTCAATACTTTTTTAGATACCTCAACCTTTTTTTTTATCACACCGGAAACCTCGTCAAAATAGCGGCCATACATTCAGTGACTAACGTAAATTATATGTAGATGCGGCTTCACCATCGAAAATTTGTTAACTTTGTTATGATAAACTTCAAAATAAATTATTCAATCTTTATTAAATTAGTTTGAATATTTTTGAAAATTAAGCTTTCTGAAATGTACAAGCGTTTATTTATTTTAAATTTGTTTAGTTGTGAAAATCGGTAATCACTGTCGAAAGTGTCACGTTTTAAATGAATAAATATGTTTATCAAATTTGATCAAATTTACTAGAAAAAATTCAACATGTTTGTGATAAAATTAAACATTATCGTGTAGCAAGGTTTTTAATACTTTTTTTTATTTTGTGTACATTTTTTTACTGTGGTTATTTGTTTATAGCGATTTGTAATAAAGGAAACAAAGTAATATTAATATTAATTATTTTGTGGTTTAATTAGTTTAGCCTCAAATAAGTAATTGATTAATAAATTCCACGATATCCTCTTCAATTCCACTTTATTTAGTGAGTATATTCAAACCAACAAATATAAACAGCCTCTCACTAGCATTAAAATTGAAACGGTTCGTATTGTATGACTCCTCCGCAATCACATAATTAGGTTTTCAAAAATTATATTTGGCCTATCCTCTTTCATAAAATTACATCAATTTTTCTTTCTCTATTTGTCGACGTTTTCTGCTTCGAATCATATCTTGTTTGTCATCCTTACGACAGAAGCTTTCTTCTTCCCGGTTAAGAGGGAATTAAATTTACATCCGGAGTAGAGCCTCAATAATGGCCATCGGATGCTCCGAGCTCCAGTTGGTAATTGGGACTGCTCAACTAGGACTTGCGAACAGCGCAGTGAGCAGTTCTCTCTCTCTCTCTGTGTGTTGGTGGTTTTATTGATCTCCGACCAGTGTCTGAACGTTGCCAGCAGTCAACATAGGGGCCAGGGATATGATGGGGAGCTAGAAAGAACGAGTTGTTCAAGGGAGGAAGAGAACGACAATGCAACCATTTATACTCGAAATTGTAGGGTATAAAGATTTACATTTCGTGTCGTGTATTAAATTGTGCACATATCCAAACAATTATGGAACATACATACAATTTAAAATAAAGTAAATATTCGAGACCCGCATTGATGTACGCGTGGGGTGAACGCCAAACTTGTCTAATTTTCCAGTGGTGGGGAGGTTAAGGTTTGAATTCCCGCTGAGTGTACTGAGCGGGATCTCCTATCCCCAAATAGTTCACCACTCTACAACCAGACAAATGCGCGTACCACTCTTTACAACAATTATATCTTAATATATTTGAAATGATTATTGTGGGAAACAATCCTACAACCTTAGCTTAGTCGGTAGCGTGTCTTTATACTGAGCTAAGAATCCCGGCTTCGATTTCCGACACGGCCGAAAAGTGGATAATTAGTGAAATGTGGGTGTACCCTTTCACAGTGAAGAATTAATGGACGGGGATTGGATGTTGTGCCTGTCTTAGTCTTAAGATGCGGCAGAAGGGAGCGCAAGTATTTTTACAGTTTTTATAGAAGATACATTTTATGGCCAAAATAGATTTTAAAAATTCTCCAGTAGCAACATAAAGTTTAGTTTTCTTTACATGCTAATATCAAGAGATCTCGAATATCTTTCAAGGGTGTCCTGGAATGTTGGCAAAACATTTTGTCTCTATTTAAAAAGTTTTGACAAAATTCCAGGAACTATGATAACGCCTATTGCATTATTGGAATCCACTAATTTCAGAATATTTTAAAATTGTTTTCCATGCCATTGAAAGAAGTAAAGCGTTTGTTTTATTGATATCTCAGCAATATTGCTATTCTTGATTTATAAAGAAGTGAAATTGTTCTCACTGGCTACTATTAATTATTCTGCCTGGTGCGATTTTAGGAGTAGCGCCCTTACACATTAAAATATGATTGAAGAAAGACCCCTGGGCACGGGACGACTCCTGGATAGCTCAGTGGGTACGGCATTGGTTAAAGGTTCCGAGTTAGACTCCGGCTATAACCGTAACTAACAAATATAATACCTTAGCTATTTAATCTACTATTATATATTTCGTTAGCTGTGTGAGGTATATATTTACAGTACTAAATTATATATTAATTTTTAATTTATATTTTAAAACACATTAACATAGTTATTTTTTTTACTTACTCTACCCAGCACATATACCCTTCTTTTTATCTTTGTATACATCACGTGGTGCCACTTGTTTGTTTTAATTTCAAGAGTTTAAATTTTCCATCTGCCCTATTTATAACTTTTTAATGCGTTATCATAAGATCAGCCAAATAGTAATTTTGTTTTGGAGTGATTAGTAATTAACATAATCAACATATAAGATTTTGAGCCGGTTACACCAACAGTAATATACAGTGGCTTGACCATATATCAGATGTAAGTTGATCTTCAATCAGCTTCTCAAACCTCATTTGGAATTGACCATTGACAATTAGAACGTGACTGCCGTGATAGGTTTAGAGGAGCCTTGAGAGAGGTGTTTGTTCCCCAAACACCGGCTAGCGGACCATACTCGGCAAGTGGATTCCCACTATGAAATGTCTATGACTTACTTAAGGTGGTTGTCTAGTGATGTCGAGGCACCCATACTGACGATCGATCACATCTCCGATCAAGCCAACCGGTCAATTATTTCCCATCGACCGCTTCGGTGGCCGCATGGTCTAAGGCGTTACTATCGTGTTATCCTAAACTCCCAAAGATGTGGAGATTGGGGCTCGATCCCGGTCGGGTACACTGAAGTTTTTTCCCCTAAATGGCTTTCCACTCTCTCTCCACTCAAATGTGGGTGCACTTCCTTTAAATAAAACCTTCATAATCCTTAACACATTAGTATAATTAGTACATAGGCGTATAACCCAAATGGGGGGGG
>CABEEJ010006854.1:0-16829 GCA_901482245.1 Timema douglasi | reverse complement strand
CGACCTCGGTGGTCTTGGGATAAAGTGCTCGCTCGCCTCAGGAACCGATGATCTTGGGTTCAAACCCAGCAGAGGTTGACCGACTTTTCCTGAGGGATAAAAGTCCGGAGCACAACTTCCTTTGGAGGAGAATTAAAGCCGTTGGTCCAATGTCAATGTGGCATGTAAAAGAACCCTGGAAGGTATGTGAAAATATCTTTCCTAGCAAAATTGCTAGGCTCTTTCGCGCTCTTACATAGAAATTCAGTGTGGAAGGTAACGGGGAACAGTTCCTGAACTCCCCTAGTAAATGATATTTCTACCAGATGGTGCAGGCAGTGCTAACCAGCCGAAGGGATGAGTGTATGCCCAGTTACGGATAGATAGAAACCACATAAAACCAACCCTCGGGTTTTTGACTTAAGAAGATAGCAAGGTGATAGGAGATTTCGATCCCTAATTGGCTTTTTTTTTTTGCAACTCATTTTTATTGATTTAAGATTAAGCTGATTGTAAATTCGGTGATCGAAGAATCACTATGATGTTTGTGTAACCGGCCCTTTGTTTCTTTCATTACTACTTTTGGAATACATATTTTGGCTAAATGGTTTCAATATTAACACCGTATCATGGTTGGACCTAAAGTATCGGTTCACGACTTATGGTTTAATGGGCTTCCCTTGAGAAAGCATCAGAACATGCATTGAGAACTTGTCTGTATAACCTCCATATAGATTTGAATTTAGTAGGTTTAGTAGAGTTGAATGACGAGCCCACGTTCTGGTGGACGTGAACTTTGGAGTTCCGACAGAGAGCTAGTTAATTAAGTTTACCTCCTTGCTCTATTCCACTGTGATGTAACCTGAAACCTATCCGTGGTAAAATTGATCAAAGAAAACCTGCTACCTCTCAGGGTGAATGTAATGTACATTTAATATTAAATAGGCCTAATATTGAAATAGAATGACAAAGTGTTGTAGTGTGTGTTTTAAATTGGATGATGAATTAAGCCGCGTCAAGACTTAAACAGAACAACGAACACGAACATTTCCACGAACATGTTCGTTGTTCTGTTTGCTCTAGACGAGTGTCCAGAAATTGTTCGCGAACATGTTCGCAACGTGTTCCCATAGTTTATAAATACATAATTATTTCCATCTATCTCATTTGTGCTTCGATATCGGTGGTGCGATAAATAAGCGTGGTCAAGTAGCCTCGGCTGTTTACATATTTATTCATTACTAGCAAATTAGGGTGGTCCCTGCACTCGCTCTTAGTACAGGCAGCTAACTTTCTATGTGTTCCAAGATCCAAAACTATTTTTTATTTAAAATATTTCACTGTCTCATCTGCCTTATGCTGGAACAAATCACCTGTAGATTTTACAGATGTGAATGGGCTATCTGATTATAGAATCAAACTCACCAATCACTATATCTCTAGCGTGTGAGCTGTGGCATGTGTACGTGTTTGGTGTAAGAATGATTACTAATTTTATTTTATTTTAGTTTATCTCTCTATTCCCACTAATGATATATAGATACTGTGTTCAAGTTGCTTACTGTTTTGGTTGCTGGTTCTGTACATGTTTATCTTATTGCAATGTTTCATATTTTTTATGTTCATGTGTATGTTTTCCTCAAATACTTGTCTCCTGTGTTTTATTTAGTGATAATAATTCGATAAATTCAGTGTAATGTTAACTTAAGACATGGTTAAATGTAAGAGAAGGCTTATGCCTTAATTTTGTCATGTAAATAAAGACAATAATAATAATAATAATAAATAAGAAGACATTTTAAAAATCCCGCTGATTGGGGATAACAAGATCATACCAAAGAATTAACTCAACACATACGCACTAAGAAATACACTCGCCAAAGGATATATGTAGGCTTACTTACAACAATCAAAATACGTGCGACTCCGCTGATGTCTAGCCAAGAAGAAATGTTAGCGGATATGTTCATGGAGGCGTCCAGACTAGGAAAGGACGAACACGAGCATTCTTTGATGCGACGGACAAAAACCGACAACTGGTGGATCGGTGCCGAACAGAACAACGAGCACATTTTGTTTACAATGTTCTGTTCGGAAAACCGTCCACACTTGTCGCGAACATGTTCGTGTTCGTTGTTCTGTTGTAGTCTGGGCGGGGCTTTAGGATTGTATTTTACAGAGTTACTTTGTTGATCTGAGTGAAACTTTTTGTTTTTATCAAAACTTTTTGTTGTTGTTGATGAGCCAATAAATTTCATACGATCGAAAAAATATTAATTTTCCAAAGGTTTTATTAAATAAAATTTCATCCAACCATAACTTTTATATTGTACATCATGTAATTTATTCAGACCAAATATATGCCTTCACCGGTGGTGACATGATCAGGAATACAATAGGCCAGATGGTCGGTAACATTGAGTTAAAGGTTCAAATCTCGGTTGGGTGAGCTAGTAGAGTTTCTTATGTTATTTATTACTGCGGTCTAGGGGTTAAGGTGTCAGACTTCTATGCTGACGGCCGGGGTTCAATCCTCGGTCCCGGCAAAGATTTATCTGATTACCAAACCCTTCCTTCACCTCTGACAAGACATCTTGTGAATGTGAGGAATGCCAGGCCTCCACCGTGGTTCGGATTCCACGTTAAACTGTAGGTCCTCCATTTCATCTCACAATCAACCTACCATTACACATTAGCGTAAGTGCGTATAACCCGAACGGGTAGTAAGACGCGGTGCTAATAATAATAATAATATTTATTACTACAGGTTTCCCATTATTTATATATGCTAATGCAAGTGCACTAATTCTAAACTTTTCTTATCATCGCTACCTCAAATGTTAAACGCTGTAAGAAACCAATGTGTTAAAATAAAACGTATGATAGAAGTCTTCATTGTTGTAAAATGCTGTACATTTATTTTAATTTTCTTGAAGTGAAACTGAGCCACCTGACCGAATACTGTGTATAACTAAAATTGTTAGGTCTTATTACAATTCCGACCAGCTCTAATTAAATGTTTTTCCACTTATCTGTTTTAATTCCCTCTCAATGCAAACTCTGGTTAGGTGTATCTAGTTTATATTCTTACTCTTTACGATACGGTGTTATAATATATATCAAAAATCTTTCGGATTATTGTTTGTTTTATGCGTCTCCCTCCCGTCTACGTCTTGTCGACCTGAGACTTCTCTACAGACCCAGAACTTTCCGAACTCTTGAAGAACATGAGGATATCTATGTTTTTTATCGAGCGTCCCAGCAGTTGTTCCGCTCCGCCCTCGGTTTCTGTCGTGGGGTTGAGGCGATTAAGAATGGGGAGGTGAGGCCCTCGTCACCAGGTGATGCTGACGAAGATAATATAGCCCATAGCGCAGAGAGAAACGAGCGTCGAGACGTCATTACCGGCGCCGGTCACGTGCTCACAAAAGAGTACTTCTAGAGATGACGGCGACGTTTCTATGTTCCTGAGAGAGAATAAAGGACGGTGAAGAGGGAGGGGGAATGTATCGGTGAAGGATCCACCTCTTACAAGATTACTCCTCATATCCTCTATATCTCCTTGTGAACGGCCTTGTTTCTCCAGAGTTCCCGTGATTGCTTTAGAACTTGAGCGTTCAGAGTTTCCAAGTCTTGTTGGGGTTTTATTTCCTCTGTTTTATGAGTTTCGATTGCAAGACAGTTGAAAAACTGTGAGCGTAAAACTCTTTATTGCTGATTCGATGCATTGCAGTACGGAATGAGAGCATCAAACTAAAAGTGCTACTGCGTTATTCCGTTTGCAGATAAAACAAACTTTAGAATACAACTCGCATATATAAGGGTAAGTATTGCTATTAAACGAGTGGAGCGAGGTTCTCTTTGTACTCGACCATTTAGCATTTTGTCTCCATGTCTGTTTGTTTCTGAATTAATGCCAAATGCGTGGACTTTTTTAATTTGGCAAGGACATTCTTTCAGCCGAGGCCGAATGACGTATGAATATGGTTTTACGTTCAGGTCATCCGTTTCTAATTAGCGGCTGGTAAAAAAAAGTATTTTGTAGGGCCTCTCAAGTGATTTGGATTTGAGATTTTAGGAAACCGATTAATCACTTAAAGCGTTATAATTTTTTTATTTTTTTACATCTTTTCCTAAACCGATCTTAAACCACGCCAACAAAGGCTATTTTCTAAGTATAATGTTGGCCTACTATCGAATCTCGTATTCATTTGTTTTCTGTCTATAACTTGATCACCAAGGGAAAATACATATTTACAAACCAAGGAGAAGTTATGAGTGATATTTTAAATAGAACTCCAAAGAGAAATCATAAGACTGTCATAACGATAAGAACATTACATGTTGTAGGCATTCTTAGTATTGTTGTAATAGAAAGAGCGGTCTTTGGCTGGAAATGCCGAAACTCAATTTGCTGAATATATGTTTTTACTTTCTCTCTTTCTTACAGGTAGAGACATTATTGTGATCGTCAAAAAAATCGAACTCAAATTTTTATGAATCTCAACGTATCCAAAAGTGTTTTTTGAATTTCAGTCTGTCTGTACCTTCGACTACAGCCAAAAATGTTTTACCGATTGGGCTAAAACTAGGTATCTATCGTTTTAATAGGCTTTCCCCGATGGGTTTTTGAAATTGGATATCTAACCCTAAAATTAAAGGTAGCTTACTGAAGGGCAAAAAGAGAAAAAGTCGATTTTCTCAAAATCGGCTTTAACGATTTTGATTAAATTTAATTTCAAAACAATTTTAAATATTCTAAACAAAATGGCTACTCTCAATATTTCGGCAATATGACTTTAAGGGATCCGGTCTGATGCGTAAATTCTCATTTTTTTAAATCATATCTCTGAAACTATTTTGGATATGAAATTATTTATCATTGCAAATATGTATATATATTTATAATACAAATATTTTATTCAAAACATATCTTTATAGAACCAATAACTTTCAAGCTATACACAAATATATATATATTTACATATATATACAAATATATATATACATATTTTTAACTTTTCAAACAATAAAGATAAAGTATTGCGACCGTAAAAAAAACCTAACTTGAAATGTTGGCGTCGACGTCTAATGACACCCTAACCCCTCCCCTCCCCCCGATCCCTAGAAAGTGGTATTTGCAATGCCGTCTGTATGTCTTTTTAACCCCAAAATTAAGAGTAGTTTAATAAAAGGCGAAAAGAGAAAAAATCGATTTTCTCTAACGATTTTGATTCAAATTCGTATTTAGGCGTTGATTAAGATTTAAAATAAACTGGCTACTTTCATTTTCACATGAAAATGACTTTCAGGCTACTTTACAGAAACGGAAGTTTGCATATATCCGCAAATATTTGAGATACTAAATAACTTAACATTGAAAAATTGTATTATTATTAAAAATAAAAAAATCCTATATGAAACATATTTTTTTATAAAAACAACAGTTTCTGAGATTTTGAGATGCTAAGATAGGAGATATAAGGGATACTGAGATATTAATTCAATTTTGTGAGCTTTAGTTGTAAAGAGATACTACTTAAATTTCAACGCAATAATTCTCCAATTTCATAGAGTAAGATATAAGAAAGTCTCTCAAAAAGTGTATCAACCTTTCAGGAGAAATATTTGTACAAAAATGATCTATCTCTATCATTTTAGGTTTAATAGTCAATATTTACCTATTTTATTGATCAAAATTTATAAATGAGGAATTTAATAGCAAGGCAATAATCATGAGATGTGCAACCCCTAATATAATGTAAAAATTTTAAACTAGAAGTTGACATTTAAATATGAAGTGTTGACCTCTAGGGACCCAATATTAATAATTTTACTTTCTTGCTACCTCACAGGTAGAGCAAGTATTGTGATCGTAAAAAAAAATTAACTCGAGATTTTGATGGGTGTTGACATCTCATGACCCCCTGACCCTAAAAAGTGGTTTTCGCAATGCCGTCTGTCTCTCCACCTGTCTGTCAGTCTCTACCTCGGGCTAGAGCCTAAACTATTTTACCGATTGGGTTAAGACTTGCTATATAGGGTTTTCATAGGTTTAGCCCAGAGGAATTTTTGTAATTGAATATTCAACCCTAAAATTAAGGGTGGTTTCCTTAAAGATGGAAAGAAAAAAAAATCGATTTTATCAAAATCGGTTTTGACAATTTTGATTAGATTTCATTTATGAATTTTGATCAATCTTACAAATTTAATGGCTACTCTAATTTTTTCTTCAAAATGACTTTAAGGGTTCCGGTCTGATTCGTAAATTCTAATTTTAAATTTTATTTCCGTAAGTCTTTGCGATTTGAAATCACTTATCATTGCATACATGTGAATCTATTTATAATAAATATGTTTTACTTAAAATATATTTTTATAAAACCAAATGTTTTCAATCTGTACACAATTATGTGTTTTTTTTTAACTTTTACAACCCTTTAAAGTAAAGTATTACGTTCGTCAAACAATCTAGCCTGGGATGATGATGGATGTCGACGTTTCATTACCCCCCGAACACTAAAAAGGGGTTTTCGCTACGCCGTCTGTATGTCTGTCTAACCCTAAAATTAATAGCAGTTTACTAGAGGATGAAAAGAGAAATGTTCCATTTTCTCAAAATCGACTATAACGATTCTATCTCTTTCATTTTAGACTAAATAATCAATAATTACCTATTTTATTGGTCAAAATTTATAAAAGAGAAATTTAATAGCAATTTGATAATCATAAGATGTGCATCCCCTAGTAAAATGACGAAAGTTTTAACCGGAAGTCAAAATTTGAATACGAAATGTTGGCCCCCGGGGACCCAAAATCGATATTTTTTATTGGTCCAAATATACAAATGAAGACGTAAATTCTTCAAAAATAAAATTATGAAATTTAAAACCATGAATAAAAAATGTTCTACTTATGTCTAGCGCAATTTGTTCTCGGGTTTGCTAGTGTTTTTTATATTACGAATCTCAAGTAAATATCTCCATTTCTAAACAATAGAGCGAGAAAGTTCGTGCGGAGTTCCGTACCATTATTTTACTTGATCCAGCTTCTATCACCTAATGCTATCAGTTACCACATTTTCTTAAAATTCACAATAACATTTTTTTTTTCAGCACTGCGTTTTATTACCCGATAATGGTTTTTGGTATTAGGAAGGATGTTGGACCGCAGTTTCGTGGAAAACCATTTTGTAAAAACCACCCTCAGTACACCCGACCGAGATTCGAACATCGGTCTCCCAGTTATCAGCAGTCTAGTCTACTGTAAGAGAAACGCGTTTGGCCACACGGCCACCGGGTGAGAATAGCATTGTTCTCTTGATTTATATAATTATGGTCGTTCTTTTCCATCACACTGGCACCAAAGAATAAAGTTTGATTTGAATAAGAAGGAACTTTTTTGATATTTATAAAAGCTACTAAGACAATATGAATATATTTAAATGCCAAGTCGTGTTATATTCGGCAACCACTTTCCATATGTATTTTTTTAAATTTAAATTAGCACCGCGTCTTACTACCTGTTCAGGGTATACGCCTATGTACTAATTAAGTTGATGGGTTAAGGATTAAGAAGGCTTAATTTAGAGTACAAGTATAAGTGCACCCTCATTTGCGTGAAGGGAGAGCGAAAACAGTTTAGGGGAAGCCACCCTCAGTGTACCCGACGGGGATCGAACCCCGATCTCTCTGTCTTTGGCAGTCTAGTCCAACACGAGAGTAGTGCGTTAAAACACGTGACCACCGAAGCGGGTTCCCACATGTATTATAAATGCCTATAAAATATTTGATATGATGGAAAAAATTCCACCAAAGACCATAAATAAAATAATATGCACTGTTACAGAAACATTGAGAAAAGAGGCACAGCTCTGTCTACCAAAGAGCATAACAATCAATTTAATATTTCAAAATACCTTTAAAATATATATTTGCTTATAACTCAGAAACTATTGGTTTTATAAAAATATATTTAAAAAAAATACTTTTTTAAATAGTACTGCAACTTTACAGTGATACAATATTTAGTATCTGAAATAGTTGCGAAGAAATGACCAGAATTGGAAATTTCTGCTAATTTAGAGTACCTTCACAGTCATTTTCATGATAAAATTATAATTTTATTTGGTTTGTAACGTTAAACATAATCTAAATACAAATTCTAATCAAAAATCGCTAAAATGAATTTTTAGATTAAAAAAAAAAAATTATTTTGCTCTTCAGTAAACTACCCTTAATTTTAAGGTTAGAAAACTCTTCAGGGGAACCTTATGAAACCCCTAAAGACTAAGTTTTATCCCGGTAAAATGGTTTCTGTTCTAGTCCGAGGTACACACATACAGGCTAACGTCATCGCGAAAACCCATTTTTCGGTTTAAGGGGTCATGAAAGTCAACATGTTTTAAAATCTCAAGTTAAGTTGTTTTTTTACGGTCCCAATACTTTTTTCTCCGAGGATTTGAGAGAAATAAAAAACTATTAAAATAACAAAATGATAGCAATGTTGACCACCAAAAAAATGTTTGAATTTTCTAAAAGATTCTTCTAAACAGAATCACACTATTTTTCTTTCACAGCGTCTTACTACCCGACCAAAATTTCCGCACTTGAAAAGTACACTAATGGGCTTGGCATGAGGAAGATACAAATTTAAAGAAATGTATTATTATTAGTGTGTAGAGATAGTTATAAACCATTTATGAAAAATAAACTACTTACACGCAACCTGGAATCGAAACACCAACCTATCATATTCGACAAGCCATGTTAGGGGTGCTTGACGTTCAATCGGCGTGCCCACTGATGTGGGCGTAAAAAAAGTTTATTATAAAGACGGAATCGAAAAAAAACACGTTAATGACAAACGTAAATAGCGCTTCGAATTTTCTCGCGTTAATGAACTTGGGTGTAATTTAGCTCCAAAAGATATTAGATGAAAATTACGTTTCATTATTTCTCGTAAAGAGAATTGACTTGTTTGTGATCTTGAATGTAAACTTGTTATAAAATTATCTTTCACTAAATGGGTACAAAAAACATTCTGAAAAACCTAATGTATTTTATGCAGTTTTTATTTAAAAAAACTCTTTTTTTGGCCAAAATAAATTATTACTTTAGTAAATACGTTTAATTTGTCATGAGGTTTGGGGAATTTAATAATAAACCTTTTAGATAAAAAGTCCTAATCAAATTCTACAACGCCCTTTTCTAATATTCAAGAACCATTGAGATTAGTATGTGTATAGAATCAAAATAAACGTAGGCATATCTACTGGAACAATATTTGATTTATTTTGGTAATAACTGTATCTAAATTAAATAATTTTACATAATAAATCATACATAGAAATTATTGTTGCCTATTTTACAATTAAAGATCATAGTTATGGTTTCCTCGCTCAAAACTTTAGTTTTATAAAAAAATTGTTGACATACTTTATCAACCCCGTAATCATTATTGTAAGTCGAGAGGCCTGCAATCAATCTCATCTGGTTACACTGGGATTTTAGGGGGTAGTATTAGTAATACATTTATATTTTGCTTCTTCTCTCTATGAAAATACCAGTGCAGTTCATTTAACTTACTCTTCTCATTGCTTGCTCCTTGGATTAGACCTTTTGATTCTTTGAGTTGGGGTTTGAACAAAAATATCTTAACGCTCAAAGTAGCCAAACACATTTTGGTTGTAGCTTACAATTCGTTGTATGCTTTTATTGGAGATTTAAGAGAGGGGATATTATGAAAAATGGCAAATACAGATTAAAAATTCCATACCTGCCTTGTATAGCACACAAGCTTAATCATTGTGGTCCAAGATGCGCTAAAATAAAACGTATCTCTAGAACCTATTTTGAGGAAATGTAGAGGAATGGTGAACCATTTCAATACCAGCATTGTTGCCAGTGATAGGCTGCGAAGTCTTCAAAGTCAAATGGGGCAGCCTGACTTCAAACCAAAACACCAGATGGAACTCCATTATAGCAATGCTCGAGAGGTTGTTAGTTTTGAAGAAACAGCTCTTGGCCGCCCCTTTATCACTACCAGATGCTCCTGTAGCTTTGAGTGCGTTGGAATGGGATATTCTGGAGCTTATGACAGCTGAACTGTCAGGCGAGTCCTACCCAACAGTATATAAAGTGATACCCACTGTACGAGGGGTACATCATTTGGTTGGAAGTCAAACGCCAACCAGTGAAGCTTCCATAACATTGCAGCAAGGTTTGAGTGATGGGCTGCACCGAAGGCTTGCACCACTATAAACCAAGAAGATTGTTGCAATGGGAGCAATACTGGAACCTAGGTTTAATAAAACTGCTCTTGGTGTTTAAAACAACGTATCAGCAGACCACACTTGGGATTGTGAAGATTTGGCGTCACTTTGTAAAAAGAGCTGAGTGGATGATGAAGTGGTAGCGAGTGGCGGGATTGTAATGGAGCCATTAACAGAGTCAAACAATCTTGTTTGTTTGACCAAAAATGGTCAAAAGTATGGACAAAATCATGTTGAGGCAGTATTATGAAAAGCCCTACAAATACAGAAAAAAATAACCTATTAAAATATTGGGCTGACCACCAAAATTATTTTCTCAAACTGTACATTCTAGCTTTAAAAAAAAAAGAATCTTGTGTTCACCTGCCAATTCATTTCCCTCAGAACAATTTTTTTCTAAAGCACGGCAGATTTTGAGTAAACAAATAGACAGGCTTACTTCAGCGAAAGTAGATAATATGCTAGTTTTTTTTAAACATCTTTGTAAAATATCGGTTTTATACTTTCTTGTTTGTTTTATTTTAATAATTTTTGATATACCAATAAAATTTGTGAACATATGAGTTGGTGCATTTTAATTTTTTGTTGATATTGAGAAGTTGTATTATTTAAAATGTTTTTAAAAACTAATTTTAGTGTATAAATTACTTAGCGACATAATTATTTTATTTTTATTTAAATCTTTGAACCTATAAACATAAACTTAGTTTGTTGGTGATTGTATTAGAAACGTCGTATTTGATAAATATATTGCACTATTGAAGTTTTAATTTTATCATCTATACTACATAGTGTAGTAAGTGAACTAGACAGTGAATATAAATTAACAAACTAATTTAAATATACAGGAATACAACTCATGACCCCAGCTCTGACAGACCTAACATCAACTGAAGTCATGTTATAAACGCACTATTCAAATTTTAAGAGGATCATCAACGAATAGTTATGTATGTTTTTTATAACTTTAAAAAAATTTCAGTTAGTTATTTTGTTCACTATAGTTTTATTTATATCCATATTTTCTTATTTGCGAGTGTGGTGACCGGATTGCCTAGTAAATATAATCGGGCAGTTTTGACCGAGTACTTTTAAAAAATAATCGAAAATGGGATTAGCTTAGTAACCAATTCCTTAAGGCCGATACACACAGAATGCTAAGCTAAGCTATGCTGTGTTGTTCTTTCCTGTCCTAAGACTTTGTCAGTTTGGTTTCACATTCATTGCTAAGCTAAGTAATGTTCCCTTTTTTCCTCCTGAATCCAGTGTTGTTTCTTTATGGTATTCTCCAGTGAAATTTAGTTATGATGGCGTTCTCCAAAATGTCTTGTTTGAGTTCATGTGATGGTACTGACGAAGAGAAGATGCTACTGTAAGCAGTTGTTTTGGAAGATGAATAAAATTTAGAAGGTGGAGGTTTGACTTGTTCAATTAATGCTTCTATTTTAAAGTAAAAACATTCGTTAAATATATTATTATTATTATTATTATTATTATTATTATTATTATTATTATTATTATTAGCACCGCGTCTTACTACCCGTTCGGGTTATACGCTAATGTGTAATGGTAGGGTGATTGTGAGATGAAATGGAGGACCTACAGTTTAACGTGGAATCCGAACCACGGCGGAGGCCTGGCATTCCCCACATTCACAAGATGTCTTGTCAGAGGGGAAGGAAGGGTTTGATAATCAGATAAATCTGTGCCAGGACCGAGGATTGAGCCCGGGGCCCCAGCACAGAAGTCCGACACCTTACCCCTAGACCACCAGGTCACCCCATTAAATATAAAACCTAAATATAATATTACTTAAATACACGTGAAACAAACTGAAAACAAAACTTCAACACTTCTTTAGTTATTTTTACCAAACCAGCACTGCGTCTGTTCAACACGGAGCCCAAGCTCCGTTATGCGCATGAGTAAAGTAAGATGGCTCAAGATGGGCGATGGAAAAACTGCCCGGCCAGCAATCGGAAAAACATGGCGTGACGTAGCAAGGCATAGCTTAGCTTAGAGTTCTGTGTGTACCGGCCTTTATCCTTTGCTTGATTTTCGACTGTTTTGTATTGAAATTCTATGTAAAATAATTGGACAAACAAGGAAGAGTTTCACGGAACAACGGGAACTGTTATTTGAAAATGACTCTACGGGACCACAACCATATTTTGGATGGAAATATATTACTTTTATACTTAAAACTAGTATGAGTCCGATAAGCGAGTAGAAATAGTTGAGTGGTTTGGACCAACTACTTTTATACAGAATCGGAAACGTGATTGATTCTGCGCTGTACATATTAGAGTATTTCGTATTGAAATAAAATGAGTAACGATCTAGCCATTAAGGTTGAGTTTCACGTACCAAAGCGTCTATGACTGAAAAATGAACTTTTTTTTTAGGAAGCAAGGTTTAGTATTAAAATAACACGGTAAACAAACCAACCATTATGGTATATTATACCTTAAGATAAAGAAAAAGAGCAAATAAAAGAATAACAGGGACCGACTACTTTCACTCGAGTATTTCCTGAAGAGATCCGACACCTTAGCTCAGTCGGTATCGTGTTTGCCTACTGAGCTAAGGGTCCCGGGTTCGATTCCCGGCATGGCCGAAAATGTATCATTGGTTAAATTTGGGTTTACCCTTTCACATTGATGCTATAAACGGCTGGGGACTGGATGTTGTGCTTGTCCTAGATTATAAGGCATGTGAAGCTACGACAGGCTTAGCAAGCCGGAAGTGGAAAATAGATGGATTGAATTAAAAAACTGACCCCAGGCTGGAAACAACAATGGATGCATGTATATGTATGTATATGTATGTATATGTATGTGTATGTATGTGTATGTATTTCCAGAATAATCTTGTACAGCCGGTTACGCTGCAGATTGATGTACTGGGCCATATTCACTGGATTCTGCCTCACCAAGAAGCAGTTATAACTCAACGCCAATTGGTATTATAATATAAGTCCACGTCCATCATGGACTCTGCCTTCAAATATGAGTGAAGAATGACCCTGGCCACTGGACAATCTCTGAATAGCTCAGTAGTTAGAGCATTGGCGTACTAAGCCAAAGGTCCCAGGTTCGATTCCCGTGTCCAGGTGTAATTTTTCAATTTTCAGAATATTATAAGTATCGTTATGAATGTCCCACATCTTGACACGTGATGATTATGATGATATCCTGTTCGGTTACGATTGTTGTAATGTTACTGTTTGTAGAGAACACTGTCGACGGTGCTCACTCTCTTAGATTATGGTTTGTGGTGATGGATGAAAAGAGGAATAAAAAGGTGAACACAAGAGACGAATTGCTCGCTCACATTATGGATAGTGCTGCCCTGATAAAAGAACGAAAGACGATCCTAGAAAAACACATACTACTACCACAGGAGTTGCAAAGTGCATTGAGGTTGCCATTGGAACCGTTTGTCAATTGTTTGTGTTTTGTAACATTCAAACATTCACTAAACACACACAAGTCTTTTATCGATGTTTAACACCTCTCATAATGGCGTTTCGGGCACCACTTTCAAACAGCTCTACCTCCACAGTTATTTTTAGAGATGGACACATGTTTATATCAACTTTTTACTCGGAATAATTGATACTATACAACCTCCCAAAATATTTACTATTCCTTCTGAAACACCCTGAAAAAAACATTCAGTTAATTTTGATTATTTTTTTAATGTTTATGTAAACTACATTTTCATCTAAGACATGTTTCTTCTTTTATAAAATGGTTTTCTAATTTACTTAAAATATAGTTTTAAATCCTTTGTTTTATCGAATCAAGCGTAAAAACGTTTTTAACTTTTAAAAAAACGTTTTTAACTTTTAAAAAAATTATTAATAATATTTTTCAAAACTGTAATATTAGAATGGCTCAAAATTTATTCTAGGTTTAGGTTACACTCAAAATTTGAAATTTTCATTCATTATTCTAACTTTAAACTGAGTAGTTTTCCCTTTAAGATTTTTAAATTTCTCAATCCACAAAATCGCTTCTAAATTATAGCTAAGCTATAATATCATCTTACTTTTTAATTCAGACTATCTGAGTTTTAATACACTAATGGGACAGGGGGGATGACGTTATAGTTTAGAGATGATGTACCCACATAAATTTGGAGGAAGAGTGAGAAATCATTTAGGAGAAACCACCACAGTACACCTTACTGGAATTCGAACCTTGGCCTCCTTGTAACCGTCAAACTAGACTACAATAGTTGGACGCTTGTGTCTGCGTGCCCACCGATGCGGGTGAATATAATATCTCTCGGGTAAATTGTTATAATACATGTACGAATGAACTTTCAAACTCAAAGTTTTACTTTCTTAATTGATTAATTAAAAAAAATAGATTATGAAGGGGGCATTTTGTGGAAAATCCATAAGCATATCCGGGAAGGGAAAATTGTAAATTATCTAAGATAAACTTTCTTAAATACACACAACCAAGATTTGAACCCTAACCTCCCTATCCTTAGACAAGATGAGGCTGGCTACATATATCGCGCGTTCACCGGTACTGGTAACATAAATTAAATGTATATAATGTTAAATTAAAGCTAAGGGTCACGGGTCCAAGTCTCGTAATTACCGAAAATCTTTATCTTTTGTGAAATTTGGGTTTCCCCTTTTCATAGGGATAAATTAACATGTATGGGGCTAGGTTCTGTGTATTTTTTAGATTTAAACTAGTTTATAAGTTGTCTGCTGATATATGATATAATCAGTCAGTTAAGAAATTTCACGTCAGATACCCCATTTTTTTTAAAAGTTAAAAATATAATTACGGGTGTTAACTAAAGAAAATGTTGATTCATTCTTAAATTATTTTGATTTATAATGCAATCGGCTTCCAACCTAACTCTAGAGAAATGTTCAGTTTATTTCTCGGAGCTCAACTGATTACTTGATTGAGCAGGGGGACTGCTTTTTTTTTTACTGTGCGTATCTTGTGCAATAAATTATCTCTAGTGTATGGAGTGAGGTTTCCTCGAGGCTCTCTTCTGACTGATCCTAGATATGAACCCGGGACATTGTCTTCCTCCCCCGCCTCTCACATCTCTCGAAGATACGACTTGTTATTAAATACCCCGTCTGCATGGCTGCCGCTACCATTGTTCTCTTACAGACGCCAACTTTATTTTTTTGTATTCAGTCGCTTTAATAAAAATACCATCTGCAGTGCAGGTATGCTATCGCGTTGGGGTTTTTTTTTCAGAAATATTTCCAGAAAAGTTTTTTATATGTATCCTATAAAAACAAGTTTGATTATATAACAAAATGTAAGGGTTTTCATTCAAAAGTGCCTTGAAAGCTTTTAAATGTGTGCTTTTAACTAATAGAATAATATTTACAACATCTATAACATTTTAACAGATACCATTAAATAGTTACCTGCTTCGGTGGTCTAACGCGCTACTCCAGTTGTATACTAAGCTACTGATGACGGGGAGATCGAGGTTCGAATCTCGGTTGGGTGCACTGAGGGTGGGTTTTTTCAAAATGGTTTTCTATTCTCCCTCCACGCCAATGCGGGTACACTTTCTATAAATATAATTCCTAAAATCATTAGCATAACTAGTACATAAGCATATAGTCCAAGCGGGTAGTAAGACGCGGTGATAATATATATATCAAACTATTCTTCATTAATTTGGATATAAAAGGTCTTCTTAAAAAAAATAGCAATACAACGCACTAGGCCTATGGAAAAAGCAAGATCACCAAGACGATAAAAATGAAAGATCAACAATATTGTAAACACAAAAGTTCCCGGTGGAAGTAAGGAACAAACATGAACAAGNACACACACACACAGAGTAATAATAAGTTTAATAAAAAATGAATAATTAATACCCAGTACCGTGTCTTATTACCCGTTCGGGTTATATGCTTATGTATTATTTACACTAATGAGTTAGGAATTTGAAAGGTAGAGAAAGTATGAAGTGAACCCGCATTTGCGTGGAGGGAGAGTGGAAGGAAAACCATTTAGGAAAAAAAACCTCCAGGTCACCCGAGTGAAATTCGAACCTCGATCTGTCCGTCCTCGGTAGTAAAACTCAACACTAATCTAGCGCGTTAGTTAACCACGCCACAGAAGCAGGTGTTTGAGTATAAACATTATAATGTTGGTATCTGTTCAAATACTAAGTATTTGTTAACATTATATTTGTACTTAATTCAGGGATGCCGACCATCTGGGAAACCGGAAGAAAACAGAAAATGCAATGAATTTCATAACATAAAATTTTAAAAATATTGAATATTTGTGAATTAAGAACTTTAATTAAATAATGGGCCTTATCAATGAAGAAAGAGAGAAGTGAAGAACAAAGTACGCTGATAAAATCAGGTTTATCTCACCCCCTCACCCCAACCCCCTTCTTATCACAATGAAACATTGGGTTGCGTAACGACTCTATAGACTTCCATATCAAGCTCAAATCAAGCTGTTTTAAACACCATTTATACTCCATTCACGGTAGGAATTACTCTCTGAAAGGTCTTTTTTCCTACCAATATCCTACTATATAATAGATTTCTGGTAGG
>CABEEJ010006853.1:18203-35953 GCA_901482245.1 Timema douglasi | reverse complement strand
AAACTCACTGTAAAACATTGTGTATTTTCTTTTATTATATTATTATGCCCGTGCGAAGCCGGGTTGGGCTGCTAGTGTATTATATTCTTCATTATTAAATTATGGCTATTATGTAGAACACTTCAGCATTAATATAATTTAATTAAAATACGATATGAATAATCGTGTGAAATCACTTTTATTCACGAGTTAGTTTTATTTTTAAAATGTATATTTTTAAAAGAATGGGTTTTTTAATATTTCCCTCTATTTGAAGAAAAAAGTTTATAGAGGGCAAATAAAGAGGCAGAGTACACATTTTCTATGTACTGTACATTGAATATAATAAAATAAAATAAAAGCAATATTTTTATACTCATCCTGAAAGTATACGAGTATAGTAGTTATTACAAAAATGTATCTTTTAATTTTGGTGTAATTAAAACGTATCTCTCTTTGAAAAGCAGTTTTATTTCATGGGATTTATACAATATACGTTTTCACTGTTGATCAAAAGTAATTTGTGGACACCATCTGACCTTCACCAAGAATCGTGCAAAGCTATTTTCTGAAAATGACCCAACTGGTTGTTTGTGTATTTTATACGGTAAAAATAATAATACAAACATCTCTATATTGCTTCCTTTGTCACAACCATGGAAATAAAAATTGTTAAAATGTATTTGATTTATGTGAACGGTAGACTATTGACATTACTAGAGAGAATATATTGAATATTATATATAGAAACTGTGCTTCAAATGAGAAGCTGTTCTTTTAGGAAAACACAATGCAGACAAAATTGGTTTGGGTAACCTAAATATAATTTAAATTTAACAAAAACTCCATTGGTGTACTAGTAGCTTACTAAATATTCTATTTAATTAACACTATTTTTTTTAATTGGATATATTATTTATCATAATAATGGACATTTTTTTAACACCCGGTCTGACTACCACCTCGAGGAACACGCCTAATGTACTAACTAAACCAAAGTTTTAAGTCTGAAGAAGATTTAATTAAGAGGAAATGTACACATATATGAGTGGCAAGTTTATTAGGATAAACCACCTTCAATAACCCGACTGAGAACCGAACCCCAATCTACCCATCATAGATAGGTCAGTCTTTTGCAAGAGTGACAACTTAGACCACGCGTCCACCGAAACGGGCAATTCTCTATTGATTTATTTAACACCCCTTGATTTACACCACGTCTTGCTATCCATCCATGGTCTCCGCATTTGATTATAATGGCAGGGTGGATAACATTTAAAGGAAATGTACTCCTATTTGCGCGGAGGGAGAGTGGGAAACCAGTTAAAAAATTACTCTTAGTACACCCAGTTTGGACTCGATACAAGACCGCCTTGTAAATACAGAAAGATTAGCTTGATGTTCATTCAACGTGTCCACTAATGAGCATTAATTTGAACGATACAAAATTTAAAATAAGTGATACGGCTCACCGGACAACTTTCTCTCTCTTTTGTCTTAAGATATAGACATTTAATATAAACTAATAATATTTATAAAATAAAATTATACACAATGTTTCAGAAATACTCCACCAAGGAACATAAATGAAATAATATAAACTGTTACAGAAACAATTAGAAGATAGAAATTTTGTCTACAATAGAGCATACAAAACAATCACTATTCATTTTCAAAGACTTTCATAAAAATATATATTCGATTGTAGCGTAGAAAGTATTGGTGTTATAAAATAAATATTTTCCTAATAAAAGATTTTAGTTTTTAATAATCCTACAGCTTTACATTCATACGTTATTTCCTATCTCAAATAGTTGCCGAGATATGATCAACATTGGAAATATCTGCTGATGTAACGTACCCTCAAAGTCAATTTCATGGGAAAATTAGAGCAGCCATTTTGTTTGTTATGCTAAACAACGCTTGGGTACAAAATCTTATCAATAACATCGAAGCGAATTTGGACGAAAATAGTTTTTTTTTTGTTTTCTTTTTGTTATTCAGTAAACCACAATAAACTTTATGGTTGGATATCTAATTCCAAAATTCCTATGGGTAGCATTATGAAAACCTAAAATACCATGTTTTAACACAATCGGTAAAATAGTTTATGCTCTAGTCCGAGAGACAGACAGACAGACGGTATCGTGAAAACCACATTTTGGTTTCAAGGGATCAACATTTATCAAAATCTCTAGTTCGATTTTTTTAAATATCATAATACTTCTCTCCCCAAGGGCAGAGAAAAACTAAACCTAGCAAATTGTTGGTTAGCACCACATTATAAGAAAACACATGTTGAAATATATACATATTTATGTCAACATGTGTTTTCTTATAATATATATATATATACATATACATATACATCATATATAAGTATATAACTTTCTCAGTGACATACTTCCGTCTAGACTATCGAAATATTTAAACTAAAATTGTAAGGATGAGGAGGTAGAATTTGGACAGTGCACTCGTATTTGCATTGAGTGAGGGTAGGAAACTATATAATAAAACATTTCGCACTCTACCTAGCCGGAATTCAAACCCACCAACATCTTCATGCCAACAAATATGAGTAACTTATAACTTTTGGTTGAATGATTTGATAAAGTTTGACACTTTAGCTCACACGATAGTGTGTCTGTCTACTCTTTTAAGAGTCCAGGACTCGATTCCTGGCATGGTAAACATTATTATTATTATTATTATTAGCACTGCGACTTACTACCCGTTCGGGTTATATGCACTTACGCTTAATGTGTAATGGTAGGGTGATTGTGAGATGAAATGGAGGACCTACAGTTTAACGTGGAATCCGAACCACGGTGGAGGCCTGGCACATTCACAATATGTCTTGTCAGAGGTGAAGGAAGGGTTTGGTAATCAGATAAATCTGTGCCGGGACCGAGGATTGAGCGGCATGGTAAATAAAAAATTGTGTCATTGATGAAATGTGGGTTTCCCTTATTATAGTGATGAATTAATGCCCAGGGAGCTGGATGTTGTGTATGTTCTAGATTTTAGTTAGTGTATAAGTCATGTGCTGATATAATATTATTATTATTAGCACCGCGTCTTACTACCCGTTCGGGTTATACGCATCGTCTGATCTAATAAATCAGGTCAGAAAGAGTACATTAAATACCGCAAATAAATAAATATAAAATATAATAATTTTTTTTAATTAACGTCCTTCCCCTCTGTCAAGACGTGTATTAATCAAAACTTGTGAATGTGTGGAATGCCAGGCCTCCACCGTGGTTCGGATCCCACGTTAAACTGTAGGTCCTCCATTTCATCTCACAATCACTCTACCATTTCATCTCACAATCACTCTACCATTACATATTAGCGTAAGTACGTATAACCCGAACGGGTAGTAAGACGTGGTGCTGCTAATAATAATTAACGAGTCTGTAGAATATAATAAATTATCTTTTACATGTATATATGGATACATGAGCAAAAATTCGTCTTAAATTAATAAAATTCTGCGTGAACACACACAAACCAGGTTTATGATCTACTTACACACATACATAACCTAAGTATAAAGTTGTGTTAAAATTCGTACTAGCGCACTACCAATTAAAAAAGACTATGACAATATAAAAAGTTTTCCCCGAGATATAAGAGCTACATTTGATTGAATCCTGGAAAGTTGGTTTTCCACGCGAAAGCCCAATTCACTCCTTTTTCTCGTCCACCCGCGACGCTTGGAGATGCAATTAGCTCGCTACGCTTTGTTGAGGATGGTGAATTTCCAGGTGGAAGAAAAAGACAGTGAACTTTTGAGATTCATAGAATTTACTTTTGAAGTAAAATAAAGTCTAAATATAATAATAAAAAGTATTTTAAAGCTTGATAATAGATATTTTTTAATTTGTTTTGATTTTAATATTTCAGATCCTATTAATTAATAATAACAAAAAATAAGTACTTAGTTACAAATAAACGTTTTTTTCAGAGTTTATTATCTTAGAATCCATAAAACTCTTTAAAAATACTTAAGACAAAAAAATAATAGAAAATACAGTTTCGCTAGGTTTTTTACTATTGTGTGAAAAGTTGCAACTTTCTAGGTCCTATAGGGGCTTATAGGTGGTGTAGAAAAACACACATTCGGAAATTAAATATATATTAATATTTTGGATTAGGGGATACCTGTATAAAATATTTCAGCCTCCTAGTTCTTCTGGGCTTCAAGATTGTTTTAACTTTGCTTTTTGGAAAAACACCGTTTAGTATACCGTCATGGGAATTTTGGGCCATCATGTATCACTGCATAATTTTGAGATATGGGCTACCTGCTTGCAAAATTCCTGATTATTTGATCATCTGAACTTAGAGATTTTTTCGATTATATTGGAGACTTTAAAAAAAATCATCAGGAAAAAAAATATTAAAATTCCGGATCCATTATGTTCTGTCCCGTGGTCTCTACTATAAGATATTTTGGTCATTATATATATATTATGCTTTATAAATGATCAAACCCTCATCATTTTTTTGATGTAGATTTATTCGTGATCTAAACAATTTTTTTCGTTTTATTAGTTTTGATACGATTTACTTTTTAGCGATTAACATAACCATGTTTAATAAATACACAAAATTAATATAATCTTTAGAAAAACTGAAGTACTCATTAGACATAAGATAATGTCTTATAATATTATATTTTCAGAACTGTAGAGGGGTTTATATACTTTTTAATATTTAATTTAAAGCCAGTAGTACAAATAAAACTCGCATATTAATGTAATAAATTGTTGTATTTAAATAAAAAATCAGTAGAAACCCAAACACAAAAGTGATACATTATAATATTTTCTTATGCTCCAAATTATTGGAAGGAAAAAGAATTTTTTTTTTGTAAAAGATGGAAAGGATCAATGTCACACCCACTTGGCTCTCTCCACCTTGCGGTTTACTAGGGTCAGTTATTAGCTGGGTAATCCTACACTCTCTGCTGGGAGGACATCATGTGTTCTGTTTTTTAGTGTTGTTTCTACAGTAGGTAAGAGTCGAAACAAGACATTTAATGAAATATATATTCCCTTTATAATTTCACACCTATCAATTCGGTCCCATTAATACAATTAAAGATTAAAGTTAAACTTAAAAAAAAAAATCGGTTCTTAATAACGACACTGTATACTTCAAAATGAGATAAAAACTAATTATTGAAGAATGAAAAAAATAGTATTTATATATGAATAAAAGTGATGTAATTTGACTACTTTTGAACTACTTGTACATTAAAAATTATTTGTACATGATAATATTTAATTGTATACATTTCATACGAATGCCTATTTATATAACATTTCAGCCCCATATATTTTACCTTAACAATAGTATACGAAAAATATAAAATATAAAATTTGACCTCTTATAACACATGGGCTGTAATGATTTTAAATTAATAAATCACTATACGGCTCCGTATTATGGTGGTCAGTGAACCTGGTTACGAGCATATGGTTCCTGGGTTAGATTCCTAGCTAGTATCTTGAGTGTTTTCCCCGAAAGGGTAATAATCCCAACTGTTACCAAGGTTTGGTTAATTAGGCTTAAATTAGGTTTAGAATCACTCTTGGCACAACTCCATAATAACCATCATCACATCATTAATTGCTGGTACGACGTGTTGAAAAACTCTCATAGTGTACCCTGGGTAACGTTCTGTCACCAGAGAGGCTAATAGTCTACATACAGACAACCTCCTATGTTGTACCCTGGGTAACGTTCTGTCACCAGAGAGGCTGATAGTCTACATACAGACAACCTCCTATGTTGTACCCTGGACAACGTTCTGTCACCAGAGAGGCTAATAGTCTACATACAGACAACCTCCTATGTTGTACTCTGGACTACGTTCTGTCACCAGAGAGGTTAATAGTCTACACATAAGGCGACTGAACTGGATGGCATGTCTCTCCCAGCCAAACGAGCCACACGATGACAAAAAATCGAATCACTATTTTATAAATTATAAACTTTTTAAAATAGTAAACTAAATTTTTTATAGTCAAATGATCATAATGATCAACCGAATTATGTTGATTTTTGGACTTTACAAAAAGGAAAATTTCAATTATTTGTTTTAAAATTCCTTTCTTCTAATTTTTGATGAACGAAATATCGATACGATTCGTTGGACTTGAGATAAGTTTAAATATTTTTACTTCAAATAAAATTTTACATATTTGAAGTTTCGAATTTTGATTCGAGATTAGTAAGAAAATTTAAGATATGCATTCGAGATTTAGATGTGTCCAACCTCCACTTTATAAACATATTTTGTATGTGTCACGTGTTCTATTATCCATTCAGGCTATCAGCGTATTTACAGTTGCTAAATATGATAGAGAAACGTAAGGTATAATTTAAAGTATATGCACTCGCATTTTAATGTAAAAAACTTATCAGAGCTCCAGTTGATGATTGTGGCCCCAACCACCCATAGAAAACAAACAAGAAAAGGCAAGATGAACACCTTGATCCACGTGACCACTGGTATGAGTCAAATATACAAGAAACGCATTATTAAGTTTTAACATTTATAACATCTGTTTCATCCACTTCGGTGTCCGCATGGTCTAAGGTGATACTCTCGCATTAGAATTGCCTACCGATAACAGGAAGATCTGGGTTTGAATCAATGTCGAGTGTACTGAGGGTAGTTTTCCTTAATTGTTTTACACTCTCCTTCCCCGGAAATGCGGGTACACTTCCTCTAAATCGAACCTTTATAGTCCCTAACACATTAGCGTAATTAGTACATAAGCTTATAAGCCGAATGGGTAGTAAAACGCGGTGATAAAAAATCTGCTTCAGTGGCTAAATGGTCTAGGGAGTCACTGTCGTATTTGACTGGCCTGCTGATTACGGGGAGATCGGTGTTAAAATTCGGGCCAGTAATACTGAGGATGGTTTTTCCTAAACGGTTTTCAGCTCTCCTGCCACACAAATGTGGGTAAACTTCCTATGAATTCAACCTACCAATCCCCATACTATTAGAGTAATTATCATATAACCTATGCGTATAACCTGGACAGATAATAAGACGTGGTGATAAAAAATATTATATTAACTATAATATTCATTAATTTTACGAATGACTGTAATATTGCGTTTAATTTTTTAATTATGGATATTTACTGGTGATATGTGTTAAAGGTTACTGGAATATGTTAGGAAAAATATACATTTTTATGATTTGAGTTTCATTAGTAACATTTTATTGTAATATTAATTAATTGTTACTGTGTTTCGTAGAACAAGAGTGTTTTTTTAAACACAAGGGAAAATTGAGACACATTATTGCATCATCGAAACCAAATAAATGAGCCTAGCAGACCTAATTAGATACCATCTAACTGTTCTATTATTTCTTGCGTTAATTTAATATACTGTGTTAATGTAAAGTTTGTTTAAGACTTCAATGATTCAAGGTGAACTCATTTGTTATTCCATGTTTCAAAATTCTTGACTACAGGTAATTTATGTTTTTAAATTTTACACCCGTTTCTACTTAATGCTCATAGTCATATTTTTCATCATTGTATGAAGTCAATTACACCTAAAGTAATAAACAGTCTTGTATTTTCCCGACCATAAATTTAAACAGTTATAAATAAAACTTGAAGAGCTGGCAACTGACATCTCGTAGTAAAAACAAAGATTACAGCAAAAAAAAAAAATCTTTATGAATTATGAAAACAATGAATTCATATTCAGTTAAGTAAATTTTCGAGATCTACATTTTTTTAATAGATTTATTTTTTAATCATTGCATTTGTCTGGTTATTCTTTCCTACATACAGCACGTCATACTACTAAACCCGCAAACATACAATGTTTTATATAATAATTTATATAATGTAAATAAATTATATTATATCTACAGTACATATACACATATATACACAAACACACACACACACACACACACGCAATAGTGGGTTAAGGACCATAAAGGTGTAATTTTGTGTAAATCTACTAACATATGTTAAAGGAAAGTGAGGAAATATTAAAGACTTAATAGTACGACAATTGCACAAACTCTCTCCTATTGATTAGTATATCTTCAAAGATAATCTTCAAAATTAGCCTCTGAGCAGACAACCAATAAGTATATTTAATTTATAAAACAAACATGCCATCTTGTTAATCAGAATAATCAGTCTTTACATATAGATTCCAAAACCAATTGATCAAATATTTTTATTCTTAAAACTTTTAATGTTTCTCTTTTTCACACATTCGTCTACAAGATTTAGGTACGTCTGACATGCATACTCCTTAATTTTGATCCACACACTCTACCTTCATATATGCTTCGTTACTCGATCCACACTCATCCTCTTAACATGCCCAAACATACTTAAGACTCTTCTTTCACAACGATTTATTGTATTTCCTTTCAAACCTTACCCCTTCAGCACCCATTCATTACTGAATCTGTCCATACGAGTATTTCCGCATACATTTCTTAGATATCTTATTCCAACCACATTCCCCTTGCTTTTGTGTTCCTCCTGACAAACCCACGCTTCACATCCATAAAATAATGTTGACATCAACACACTTTTATAACTGCCATCTTTGCCTTTTTTCAATACTAGTTTATTTATCAACCATAGCTTGCATACATCCAAAAATTCTCTGAGATGCATTCACTCATCTGTACCTACATTAATACAGAACATTCCTCTCAGATACATAAAATAATTCAATTGTTCTGACAATTTTCCATCAATACTAAACTGATAATCATTTCCTAATCCCTCCTGATCAAAAATTATCACCTTAATTTTGGAGACATTTATACGAATATCCATTCTACCTGACGCCATATTCAAACGATTTAATGCATTCTTCAAGTCTCTTTCATTCTTAGCCATCAATACGGCATCATCTTCATATAGCACTTCTCTCACATTCACTTTGTCCACATGTAAACCAACCATTCCATCACTAATATCCCTCTTACACTTATCCATGAATACATCAAACAACTATGTCCATTTGCACACCAACCATGACCTCACTAGTATTCCTCTCAGTGGCGGCTCGTGTATTGGCACTACGGAACTGCAGCACCCCCTATTTCCACTTGATATTATCGATAACATTTAATATAATGAGTCCTTTTTTCTTTAATTCTTTATTTTTGTAGTAAAATATATATTCATTAAGCTTAGTGTCAGTACTTCAATAACCATCCCCCAGTTTATGAAAAATATACAAAAATCTTGGTATGGAACTGTGCGCTTCACAGTGCCAGTGACGTGGTGTTTGACTGTTGTGCGCATGTGCACATAGGAGGGGGTTGGGGAAGAAGGCGGGACTGCCAGGTAGTAGAGAGCACTGTTGCTCTCGCAGTGCCGGCTCTGGCGTGATGGTGGAAGTATGTTTTTTTTTACTCAGCGTGTGCTGTGCTTAAAACCCGTGTACCATATTCTTGAATGTGATAAAGTGTAGAAGAGTGTAGAATTAGATTATTATCCTGCTTCCCGCTATTCTATTTGATTAATTTTTTTTCGGTTCTTTTATTTAACAGAAAGACTAAATGCACTTGCAGTACTTTCAATGGAGAAAAATTTCCTCAATTTTCATCCAGAGATCAAGGGGAAAATTAATGAACTCTTTGCGCAAATTGAAACAAGAAGAATGGATTTAATTTTTAAATGAATAGATCAAGCTTGAACTGTAACAATTTAAGTTAAAGTAAGTAAAAATGTTTTTTTATTAAGATTTTATCAAGTTCCTGAATAAATTTTCTTTTTATACATGTTTTTTTCCTTTAAAATTTTTTTAAAACCAACGCTAACATTTTTCTGGAGCAGTAACCCCACTAACTTTAGCTACGAGCCGCCACTGATCATTCTAACAATTATCCATGAATATATCAAACAACTATGGAAACAGAACACAACGTTGTCTAACACCAAGTTCACTTTAAATCAAAATTATTATAACGCATTTTGAAAGAATCACTTATTTTTCTCTTCCAACCCATAAATAAAATTCCCTTAGTTAAAGGGTTAAATATTTAGTTCCAAAAATTCGCCGTGGGAATCTTATGAAAATACTAGATACTAAGCCTTAGCCTGATTGGTAAAATGGTTTAGGATGCCAAAATACAGACAGACAGACAGACAGACAGACAGACAAACGGCATTCGGAAAACCAGTTTTTAGGGTAGAAATCCATTAAATTTTCGAAATCAGTTTTTTTTTTGATGATCACACTACTTACACTCTCCAAGGGGTCACTACAAAGTAGGAAAGTACTTTTGATCCCATAAAAGAGTGAGATTCTTGTCCGAGAAAAGTTTACCGATCAAGTGGAGAGGTATCCTTGAAAGTAAGGGTCCCAGGTGCGATCATGAGATATCACGTACAACGAGGGGGTGGGAGGGGGTGGGAGAACAAGCTGGCGAGATATTTATACCCTCTGCGTCAGAAAAAAAGAAGGGTAGAAGAAAAAAAAAAAAAGTTGCGAGCGCGCGAGTTTCACAACAACACGGGCCAGCAGCCCAAGATTGAAACGGGATGTCACGGAGCAAGATGGAAAACCTCCTTCCAAAATAAATTGTCACCATGTAAAGGAACAACTAGATGGAAAGATGGGTGAAGAGGGGGAAAGCGTAGAGAATAAGAATAATATCGTGCCATATTACTCGCCTCACAAAAAAAAAATGATGGTGGGTGGAGAGGTAGTTTTGATATGTTCAAAGAAAAGACGGGGCTTAGAAAACGTGTAACCAGTTATCTATTTCCTGATGTTCCTGTATCCCTGGCTACCTACCTCCTGATGTTCCTGTATCCCTGGCTACCTACCTCCTGATGTTCATGTATCCCTGGCTACCACATTCTGGAGCCTATAATACTAACGATATGATTTTTCTAAGCATCATGGACCCGCGTCTTTATTTCCACGACCCGTGATCAACAGATTACTAAAGGGACAAGGATATGGAAGGTGGCAGCTTAGATTAAATGTGCCAGCACTGGGGCGGATATAAAGTACGAAAATATATGGGGACAAAATAGCACCTCAGTGCACCCAGATGGTATTCGAGTCTAGACCATAAAATCGCGGATAAAACAGAAAAGACGAGACCAACGCCTTTTTGTACGCGTGACCACCTGTGCAGGAATGTAATATATACTCGTAAATATTGTCTACTGTGACAGAAGGGATTACAATGCAAAATATCAAATTTTGTCGAAACTTTATAGCCAAAATATTATGAGTGACATGTTAAATCATTACATCAAATTTATATACAGTAAAGTCTCGATTATCCGAGACCTGATGATATGAGGTTCCTTATAATCCGAGGTAATAGGATAGCTTTTGTTTCGTGAGAATTATCTATTAAAATATCCTAATTAAACTGGTTCAGTCATCTAGTATGAATAGAGTATTGTATCATTGGATGACTTATCATTCACACTATATTGTGGTACCGTCAATATTATTGACCACATTTTGACTAGTTCGAGTCAGTCACCCGGCATTGACAGTTACAGCTGTATTTTGTCTGTTTGGTTTATTTACGTATGTAATTACGCTGATGTGTTAAGGAGGAGTAAAATTGAATTTATAAGGAGTGTTCCCGCATTTGAACGTACAAAGAATGAAAAATCATTTAGGACAAACTTCCTCCAGTATAACTGACCGGTTTTAGAAACCCAATCTCAATGTCATCAGCAATCTAGTCTATTAAGCGAGTAATTCTTTAGACCATGTGACCACTGAATCGAGTCTACACCTTATTTATTGGTAGTTTATTTTTTGATACATGATACTTATTGAACGCCTATATTAATTGTGAGCAGACAGACGTATTGCTGAGAGACAATAATCAGTATGTTGTATAATCTATAATTTTCTATGTCAAAGATCTACATAGTGTTCCGTGTTATCCGAGTTTTTGGATATCCGGGACAAACTAGGTACCATTAACCTTGGATATTCGGGACTCTACTGTAATAAAAAAATATAATAACACTTAAAGTTTGATAATAAAAGTTCAGGTTTTACTTACTCCTTGTAGACAGTATTTGTCAGCCAGATTTTTAGAATTAAAAATAATTTTAATCTTGGTAAGACTAGATCTGAAATAATATATCAACCCAAATAAAGGTACATAAAAGCTGAATTTTTAATACTTGACTAAAAATTTGTATTCTACTTTTCATGTGGTATACATGCTTCAGAACTTACTGTACATGGGTATATTTGGACCACACCTTGTCCAGATATATTGTCAAAAGATATATTATAAACATCAAACATAGGTGTCTTAAGTTTGGCCTTTGTCTGTAGAAAGTCATGATAAAAGTTACTCATACACATACTGCATAGGCTTTACCAAAATATGTATTTTAATAACTTTACTGTTTTTTTACTGTTAAAAAAACTTAACTAGATGCTTTCTGTTAGCCTTTACAGTTAAAATACAATCGGCGTATTTAAAAACTGTGGATGCCTTATGTTTAATATTGACCGCACGAATATTTTTATATATTATTATATATCCTGAAGGCACAATATGGATTTTCATATTTTGGTTTGGATTAAATAAAAACATACATTGTCTCCTAAATAAAGGACATTCTTGCTTGAAATGGTAAATTTGGCCTAAGGGACAAATAATATTGTATTGTTACCTTATGTAGTTTATGGGTGCATAATGTTGGTCAAAATTTGATCATTTTATTTCAATGGGATCAACTAAATAGGTAAACTTTTCTTAATTAATGCTGGACGTAGTTAAAAGTCTTTGGAGGTTGTATATATTTATGATGCCCCAAGAGATATGTGCACTTACATCAAATAACATGTGAATTAAATGATCTATTTTAAATGTTACTTTCTCGCTACCTTAGAGCCAGAGAAAGTATTGTGATCTTCAAAAAAATCGGACGAGAAATTTTGATGAATTTCGACGTCCCCGAATCCAAAGAAGTTGTTTTTGAATTCATGTCTGTCTGTCTGTCTGTCTGTCTGTACCTCGGATTAGAGCCTAACTATTTTACTTATTAGGCTAAAACTTTGTATATAGGGTTTTCATAAGGTTACCCCAAGTGGTTTTTGGAATTGAATGTCTAACCCTAAAATTAAGGGTAGTTTACTGAAGGTTGAAAAGAGAAAAAATCGATTTTATCAAAATAGTCCCTAACGATTTTGATTAGACTTAATTTCTAAACATTTATAATTATGCCAAATAAAATGTGTACTCTCAGTTTTTCATCAAAATTAATTTAAGGGTTCCGGTCACTAGCGTTAATCCTATTTTTTTTTTATCATATCTCTGTAACTATTTGAGATATGAAATTTCTTATTCTTGCAAATATGTAGGAATATTTATAATATAAATATTTTTTTTGGAAACATATTTTTAAAGCTGTATGCAAATATATATATATATATATATAGTAACTTTTGAACACTAAAGTTAAAGTATTGCGACCGCAAAAAGTTATTTAACCCGAGATGTTGATGGATATCGACCTTTCATGAACCCCCGAACCCCCAAAAATTGTTTTGTAATGCCATTGGCTGTGTGTCTTTTTAACCTTAAAATTTTATTTAAGATTGATTTAATAAAGGGCGAAAAGAGAAAAGAACTTTCTCAATAGCGGCTTTAACGATTTTGATCAAAATTCTTAACTAGGCATTGATTAATATTATAAACAAAATGGTTATTTTCCCATAAAAATTACATTTATGGTACTTTGAAGTGGAAATTTCCACATCTCATCAACTGTTTGAGACCTATCATTGCAAAATTGTAGCACTATTAAAAATAAAAAAAACTTTTATTTGAAATATTTTTTTTTTAGCATCAATAGTTTCTGAGATATTGGTAAATATATTAATACAATTTTGTGATATTTAGTTTTACAGAGATACTACTAATATTTTAACAAAATAATTATCTAATGCCATAGAGTAATTATATATTAGTAAGTCTCTCAAAGCGTTTTATGTTCTTTTTCCTTTAACCTCTTAAGGGAAATGTTTGTACAGCAATGATTTATCTCTATAACTTTAGACTAAATAGTCAATATTTACCTTTATTTTTTGGTATAAATTTATAAATGAGGAGTTTAAAAGCAATGCGATGACATGAAGATATGCAACACCTAATAAAATGTAGAACATTTAACAGGAAGTCGAAATTTTTATACGAAGTTTTGACCCTTGTGGACCTAATAACAATCTTTTTTATTAGTCCAAATATACAAATTAGGACATTAATTAAAAATAAAATTATAAAATTTAAAACTGGGAGTAAATTTTTTTAAGTAAATTTAGTGAAATTTGTGCTTGTATTTGCTATTGTATATTATTTCGTTTAAAATATTTTATCACTTTGGAGTAAATGTCTCCATTTTTAAACAATAGAGCGAGAAAGTCCGTGTGGAGCTCGTAGCATTTATTTTATTAGTATGTGATTACAATAAAAAATATTTGTAAGGTAAATTTTGCCATGGGGAAATTTAATTTAAAACTTAGCCACCATATTAGATGGCTACATATAATATTAACCTTCTAACCAATTGTATAATTTGTTATTGTGTGTCTGTATGTTCATCTTGAGACTAAGCCCAAAGTGTAGGGATATTTGCACAGATAAAATATTTATAAAAACTTTATTACATCAAATTATCTCTGTATAGTAAATTTAATTAATTGTATACATATTATATTTCAACTATACGTTTAAGGAGGGTTACAAAAGTGTTTTTTATAGCTTCAAATATACTCAATTTTTAAAATCATTGTTTATCTCATTTGTGTTCAAAAGTTTGTTTGAGATCAACTAATTAGTTATAATTCTATACTTCTGGTATGGCCAGTATGGACCAACACACATACTTGTTAATTAAATTAGATATTATTAACTCAAAGTAAATTGATTGTTTTACAGAGCTATGTATATACTTACTCGTAGGCCTATGGTCTGTTATAGTTCTGAGTACTTATCGAAAACTGGTTGGCTGTAAAGTAATCTTAGAATAATTTTTCTTCAAAAATAAGCATTCACTGTTATTTATATTTCATTTTTACCCGCCTCGGTGGCGTAGTTTGGCTAACGCGCTTGTCGTGTTGAGCTCGACTGCTGAGGACGGGGAGATCGAGGTTCGAATCTCGGTCGGGTGAACTGGGGTGGTTTTTCCTAAATGGTTTCCCATTCTCCCTACACGCAAATGCGGGTTCACCTTCTCTAATTCAACCTTCCCAATTCCCAATACATTAGAGTAATTAGTACTTAAAAAGCGTATAACCCGAACGGGTGGTAAGACGTGGTGCGAAATATTATATTTCATTTTCCATTATTTGAGGTATTTAACATGCAACTTTGAAGGGACTTATTATATCATCAAGGTGACCTGGTGGTCTAGGGGTAAGGTGTCAAACTTCTGTAATGGGGGTCCGGGGTTCAATACTCGGTCCCAGCACAGTTTTATCTGATTGCCAAACTCATCCTTCACCTCTTACAAGACGTGTATTAACCTACAACTTGTGAATGTGTGGAGTGCCAGGCCTCCACCGTGGTTCGGATCCCACGTTAAACTGTAGGTCCTTCATTTCATCTCACAATTACCCTACCATTAACACTTTAGCGTAAATGCGTATAACCCGAACGGGTATTAAGACGCAGTGCTAATAATAATAATAATAATCATAACAATCATATCATCGCATGACTTATAAACTAATTTAACTCTAGAAAGGACGTATATTACCCAAACGGTTAGTAACACATGGCACTAAGAAAAAATTCTAGAAAACACTAAGCTCAGTCTCAGGCCATTATTCATATCCGTAAAAGGGGAAAACCCTCATTTCACCGATGAATTATTTTTCAGCCATGTGAGGAATCGAACCCTTAGCTAAGTAGACATACAAGCTACCAACTGATATAGGTTTTATACTGTTACTTATAATTAAAAACACTCTCAAAAATACAATTTTTGAACCAAAATGGTTATAAACATTTCCAAATATTTATTTATTTAGTTTTTATAATGCTTGTTACTACCCATTCGTGGAACCCACTTTTATTTTTCAAAAATTAGTCATCAATCATTTAAAAAAGGTGAGTTTTGAGCTTATAAAAACATATATATAAAGTGTTACTAATAATGTAAAACAATAACTAAATATTAATTTAAAAAAACCTTCAAAGTCGTTTTTAAAAAAACTTTGAATTTTCAAAAAATTTACATGTATATATTTTTTTTAGCACCAGGTCTTAATACCCGTTTGGATTATATGCCTATGTAATAGTTGCACTAATGTGTTGGGGATTAAGAAGGTTTCATATAAATAAAGTGTACCCGTATTTGGGTGGAGAGAAATAGTGGAAAACCATGTAGAAAAAAACACCCTAAATACACCTGACAGAGATCTAACTGCGATATCCCATCTCCAGCAGTCTAGTATAATACAACACTAGCACCTTAGACAATGAGACCACCGATGTGGTTAAAAAATCATCAGTTAACTACTTCTAAGAGATAGAAATATTATTTAGATTCTTACTCAAGTAACGACCATATAACACCAAAATATTTAATTTGAAAGATATACACTTAACCTATTTGGGTTAAGCCCCAGGTACAAAGACAGAGAGACGCATTGAAATAGTTGAAAGAAACAACACTTTTTTTTTTATTTGAAATTAATTTTTTTTTGCTTTTAGATTAAATTGTCAAGAATTTTTCTTCTTGGTACTATTTTTATAAAAATAAAAGGTGTTTGTATTATCAATTTTTAATTCGTATTGTGTTATTAGACAACAGAAATAGTACGAGAAAATATAAATATTTGATGTCTCCATCTACATATTTTAAAAGACAGTCAATATTAAAATATTCAAAAGTCACTTAATAATGCAAACAGGTAAAAGGTAAGCTAGTATCGACCAAAATAAGCCACGATTTATCTCGACAGGAAGAGCTACTGGTAGAAGTGAGATTGGTAGGTTTTACGAGGGAACCTTCTAGCATCAAGACGAGGTAGATGATGATGATGATGATGATGATGATGATGATGATGATAATATATATACCGAAATAGTGAGTTTACAATTTTTTTGTATTATCTAAAGCCAATTGAACATATTATATTACCTGCTTCGGTGGACACGTGGCATTAATTTCGCAGTAGACTAGACTGACAATGACGGGGAGATAGAGGTTCGAGTCTCGGTCGAATGTACTGAGGGTGACTTTTCCAAAATGGTTTTCCCCTCTCCTTACATGCACATGCGCATGTGGGTACACTTCCTCTAAATATACCCTTCCTAGTCCCTAACTCCAATAACGTAATTAGTACATAAACATCTAACCCGAAAGGGTAGTAAGACGTGGTGCTTAAATAAAGATATTTATCTATATTATATTCGCGTTTTAAACACAATAGCGACATTTAACGCCAAAATATCACATATCAGATGTTGCACTTATGTTAAATATTGATGAAACTTTAACAGTAAATGAGTTTGGTGTTTATTGGAATGAACACAGAGCTATTTTCTATAACCCTATACCTCTATAGACTTGTAAAAACAGTTTAAAAGTTGAATTTTCCTCTCTGAAAAGTCCAAATTTCCACATATGTAATTTTATAGTTAAGAGATAAATACTCGTGAAAAGAAAGGTAACTGGTATAGGAGAGTAGAATGTAAATTTTTGAATAAAGTTATGTCATTTAACAGAGGGGGGGGGGGG
>CABEEJ010006853.1:0-18150 GCA_901482245.1 Timema douglasi | reverse complement strand
GGGGGGGGGGGGGGGATTGTACACAACACAGATTGTATTATAATTTGTATTTTCCTTCTCCCCTGTTTGTTCTCCTACTGCTGGGAAGCTCAACCCAGGGACGTTATAAGCCCGCTCAGTTACTGGCGCGGGAAAGAAATTTTTTTCTACTATTCTAGCACCTATAAATACAAAATGGCTGTCTGGTAGATTTAGGTCCAGCTGTTTGACGAGAGTTTACGTGTAATCAATGTACTCCCATTCAGTGTCAGACTTGTTGGTAACAAGTCAACGCAAACACGTCACTTTGTATACCAGTAGCAACGTGTGTTGTTGGTTAAATGGATACTGAGTGAAAGGAGAGAGGGGGTGGGAGGGAGACAAATATTTGCAAGAAATGTCTGGACAAGCCTAGCGCCCTTATGACAACAATTTAAGAGTCTCCATTCAGTTTAACATCCCTGCTAAATATTATGGCTTACGTTTGGTTTTGAATTGATTTTTTTCTTGTTAACACCTTTTTGTGATTTACTTTTGACAAATCTTTTCGAAAACAAATACATAAGAGACATTTTATTTTTTTCAAACTGTAACTATCTGCCTCAAAATAAGAACAGACACAGGATTTATAAGATATTCACCCGTGGTCGTGCAGTTAAAGTAGTCAAGCTCGTAACAAACAAACTTGAATGTCGGTGGTGGAAGCTTAGGTTTGAATCTTAGCTCAGTAGGCGGCTAGAAATGTGATTTTCTCGTACCCTCTCCATACTAATGAGGTTGCACTTTATTTTTAAAATTTCTTAATTTTGAGCTATAGATTAAGTTGTTATGTTAAAGGAAGTAGTTATAAAAAAAAGAGATACATTAAAAAGTTTTTTTGTGAGATAGATAGTCAAAATTAGTTTTAGGAAGTAAGAAATGAAAAATAAAATAAAAATTAATTGTTTGCACAATGATAAGTAAGTTAGTGGTTGATAGCGTGTGAACAGGTTGTTAGGAGTTGGGTGTAACTCAATCCCCTCCCCTCACATAAACCACCCCCTTCCACTACACACACTCGTCTCACCGACACACAACGCCATACTTTGATAACACCGGACACATCTCAATGACTTTCAACACGCCACCTTGTTTCTCTTACCCCTTTCCACACCCTAACTATGGATTATTTTTTTTACCCCCTCTGACCATGGTGACACCAATCCGCCTCCTTACTTAATTTACTCCCTTCACAATAAACTATGACTTGTGTATTCTTCTTTTCCTCTTTGAGGCAAGTTTACCCTCACTCCTTTAGTTCATAAAGCATTCTTCCCTCAACCAGCCATTGAAGCAACCCTCTTTCTATTACCTTTATGGATCCTTTTCCCAATATACTATGACAAATATATTCTTCTTTTCCTCTTTGAGGCAAGTTTACCCTCACTCCTTTAGTCCATAAAGCATTCTTCCTCCGATCCAACACGGTAACGTCCCTCATTCTCTTTACTTTATGGATTCCTTTCCCGATGATCCTTGAAGTCAGCACTTTATGTATACGATTGTAGATATCCCTGCTTCCACCACTTATATTTGTTGTCCTCCCTTCTTCGATTCAAAACGGATCCTAGCCCCTTCACATTTCATGGATTCCTTAGACTTATAAGCCCTACAATCAGCGTTTTACACATTTTCTTGTCATCTTCTTTCTCTCCTAAAGTCAAGATTTCTCCCTTTCCATATATTATTATCAATCCATTAGTCATTTCTTTAATACATTTTCACGTAATTTTCTCCCTTTTCTTTCATAAATGATTCTCCCCCATACTTTAAATACAATATTAATTTTCCCTCGTATTCATAAATATTTCTTCCCCCTTATCATCCATAAAACCCTTTCCCTCCTTTCTTTAGTAAAACATTTCCCCCCTTTTTCATCCATAAAACCTTTTCCCTCCTTTCTTTAGTAAAACATTTCCCCCCTTTTTCATCCATATAAAGCCTTTTCCCTCCTTTCTTTAGTAAAACATTTCCCCCCTTTTTCATCCATATAAAGCCTTTTCCCTCCTTTCTTTAGTAAAATATTATTCTCCCATTTCATTCATAAAAGATTCTTACCTGCTTTAATTAATATATAATTCTTCACCTCTGTCTTTAATCATAGATTGCTACTCCCTTTTATTCATAAGTGATCATCCCCCTTCTCGTCGTATTGTCAAAACTTTCCTTCCTCCAAATACATATTTCTCTCGAAAATTTGCCTTCAACTCTTCCCCTGATCTATAGTCATCTTTCTCTGCTCGGGTCATTTTCCATTCATAATGGACTTCTCCCTTCCCCTCCCCTCCTAACGCCCTGGTGTTATCCTTCTACACACCCCACGGGTTCCTTTAACCAGAAACCTTGCGGTCAGCGCTTTCCCCATTATACTGTAGTCTTCTTTCCCGCCTCCGCCTATGGACATATGTGTTGCTATTTCCCCTTTCATTCATAATGTATCCTACAACCCTCCGGACAAGAAGTCTCCCTGCGGCTCCCCGTACCATGTTAGCCCCGTCTATTAGACCTCACATCACTGAAATACAATCCTTTCACCTAAAAAGGGGGATGGTTCTATGCACAAATCCTTTTTAGATAAACTGGCATGCCCTCGTCCAGAGACCTGAACATAAAACCTTGTTTCATGTCCACCGCGTCGCGATACCCATCAGGCTCGTGCACATGTCTACCCTGGGACGAGAAAGGTGCATTTTAAAGGAAAAATGCACTCTCATATTTTAATGAGTGATGTTGCCAAATAAGGGTATTTTAAGCTCCGAAAGTTGGGGTTGAAACAATTCTTAACTTCGACTTGCCTAAAATTAAAAAAAAAAAATCCAGCTTTGACAATTATGACTCTTTGCAAACCAAAATATTGACAGCTAAAATTATAGGAGTACCAATTCAGTAAAACCGATTACCGATTGTTTAAATAATTGTTCATGCTATTATTATTTACACAATTAGTCTCGATTATCGATTATTTATTAATAACTATTGGGAAATATTATTCAAGCGAATGATAACAGTTAATGTAATTAGTTCAAAAAGATTGTACGAATGCAAAAATATATTGTGTGCACAACCGGGGAAAGTTGGAACTAGATTGTTGTTTTATCAACGGTATGAACTTAAATTTCTTTATCTGGTTATTTAATCTTTGCATAATCCACAACCCAGATGCAGTGTGTATATAAGTGTTTTTTTCGCGATTTTGATCACCTACCTAGGAAATTTTGATTTAAATTATTCTTTTTAAAAATCGATTAATCGACATAATAATCGCCGATCACGATTAATGGCCGATACACTAATAATCACCCGATAACGATTAATCGGTATCAGTATAGGTACAACCCTAGGTAAAATACTCAATTTATAGTCAATTTTTCCCATTCTGAGCTGTTGTATACATTACAAATTAATATTCATGTGGAAACAAAATTGAAATAACTGACTTGTAAGTTGTGCTAGTAACTTAATTTGTCACAGTAAAATGAAATATTACAAACAATTGTGCAGTAAACAATTACAAGTCATTTTAGGGCATAAAGATATAAAACAACCACAATATAATAAGTTTTAAATCATAAAACAATTAGTAACAAATTTTCGAATTTTAATTTCGATTTCGAGAATTTTTAATATATTAGTCGTATCGAGCTCACACTTAGTGGTAAACCATTCATGAATAAAACCACCCACAATGCACAAGGAAGGGAATAGATCGACAACCCCTCCATCATCAGCAAATAAAATCGGTTGAGCCTGACATTTATCCTGAATTCCCATCGATGGGGATTATAAGATAATTTAACCAATACCTAATACATTTTTTTTCAATAATGTCAATAATTTATGCCAAAAAATCTGCGTACATTTTAAGAGCTCTTAAAAAAAAAGGTATAATAAATATATATTCTCCAATATATATTAACAATGATACAACTAGCTTCGGTGTCCACGTGGTCTAACGCGCTAGTCTCGTGTTGGAATAGACTGCCGAAGACTGAGATAAAGGGGTTCGATACCTGTCGTGTGCACTGATGGTGTTTTTTTTTCTTAAATGATTTTCCACTTTCTCTCTCTCTACACGTAATTGTCGGCGCACTTCCTCTAAATTATTATCATCATCACCGCTTCTTACTACCCGTTCGGGTTATATTATTATTATTATTATTAGCAGCACCGCGTCTTATTACCCGTTCGGGTTATATTATTATTATTATCATTAGCACCGCGTCTTACTACCCGTTCGGATTATATTATTATTATTATTATTATTAGCACCGCGTCTTACTACCCATTCGGGTTATACGCACTTACGCTAATGTGTAATGGTAGGGTGATTACGAGATGAAATGGAGGACATACCGTTTAACGTGGGATCCAAACCACGGTGGAGGCCTGGCATTCCCCACATTCACAAGTTGTGATTAATACACGTCTTATCAGAGGTGAAGAAAGGGTTTGGCAATCAGATAAATCTGAGCCGGGACCAAGGATTGAACCCCGGACCCCCAGCACAGAAGTATGACACCTTACCCCTAGACCACCAGGTCATCTCAATTCCTCTAAAACTAAGCCTTACTAACCTATTAATGTAATTATTACATAGGATTATAGCCTGAACAGATTGAAAGACGTGGTGCTTAGACAAAAAAATAATCAAGCCTCTACGGTAAAAAGAATAATTTACTTTCAGGAAACATTAGTTCCATTGAAACCAGCAGGGACATGGGATTCTTAAGTTGTAACCACATGCAAAATGATTAATAATGATTCTAATTACTATTAAAACTCACCCTCATTATTTGGTTCAAATCTGGACAGTGTGGCCATTGCTGGCATTTTAATGTAATAACACAACTATTTATAGATATTGAACGTGCAATCTCTGATACAATAGATTATAACTGCACACAACTTATAAAATAACCTTAAAATAGAGAATGTATAGAGTCCCAGTGCCCCAGACATCAATTCATCACTGGGAGAAGGAAAAACACAATTTCAAAAACTATAAATTTTATATTCATGGTCAGAAACAAACCCGGGACTTTTGACTCACCGGGTGTATACGTTACTTACTTAGCTCCGAAGATGGACTATTTATATTGATTATAATAATTAGTCATTGCCAAACGTCAAACGATGTGTGTACATGTTTTGTCATATAATGCTAAAATAAACATTTTCTTAATACCCCACAATGGTGGTCACGTCGACACATTATCAGGCTCACCTAGTCTTATTTGACAGTAAAGGGGAGTTCAAAATCTTAAATACCAATTCGGTGTACTGAGGAAGTTTTTTTTTTGTAAAATATGTAATTAAACTTTTTCCTAATGAATATAGCTACAGTAGCCCCATGGCTTCTTTGGTGCTGACTGACAACTCCCAGCTGACAGCTGACGGCTTTGCAAAGTTACAAGACCAAATTATGTATTCCTACGCCGAACCATATGATCTACAAAAACATGTGTTTAGCTGTCAGTCAGCACCAAAGAAGCTATGGCGCTACTGTACATGTCATGTGTACCTTCTTCCTTCATCCTTACTTTTAAGGATCAATCTTATTTGAAATATATATATCATGCATCTGCTATTTAGCAACTTATTGTGTTTTACTGACCGTCAACAATTTTGTGACCACATGGTTTAAGGCACTGCTCTTGAAATAGGCTAGACTGCCGATGACAGGGAGATCGGTGTTCGAAACCCAGTCAGGCGTACTGAGGGTGGTTTTCCCTAAATTGTTTTCTATTCTCCCTCCACGTAAATGCAGGTAGACTTCCTGTAGATCCAGCTTTCTTCATATTTAGCTAATTAGCTTAATAAGTATATAAGCGTATAACCTGATTAGGTAGTAAGACTAGGTGGTATAAAAACCAAAATAGATTAAATAAAAACAGGTGACCTGGTGTTCTAGGGGTTGGGTGTCAGACTTCTGTGCTGGCGGCTGGGGTTAAGTCCTCGGTCCCGGCACAGATTTATCTGATTACCAAACCCTTCCTTCACCTCTGACAAGACATCTTGTGAATGTTAGGAATGCCAGGCCTCCACCGTGGTTCGATTCCACGTTAAACTGTAGATCCTCCATTTCATCTCACAATCACCCTACCATTACACATTAGCGTAAGTGCGTATAAGCCGAAAGGGTAGTAAGACGCGGTGCTAATAATAATAATAAATAAAAACACTCTTGTTAAAAACTTCATACATTTGGACATAAACACTATACCATAAATTGTCATCTAGATCTAATATATGATATACTTTACCTTTTTATCTCTCACCGCATTGTTTTTCTGACTGGCTCTATTGAATGAAACGCTTTCCTCTTGTTACAAAGATGTGTTTAAATCACGTTTTAAACATCCGACTGTAAAGTGTTAGTGTATACACTCACACAAGAACTTGCCAGTAAATATACATTTTTTTAAAGAGGGATATCTGATTTTTTAAATACCGTGAGGTTACTTTTAAGGTTGAGATTAAAATAAAACATACATAAAGTGCTTGAAATTTCTAGGTTATGTATTTCAAAAAGAAGCTACAATTTTTTCTGGAACACTTAGAAATGTCGCAGATCTCTAGAAACCCTGCGTTATTTAAGAGGTGATTTACATAATCTGTGACAGTAATAACTCTAAAGCTCATTTCAGCACTTACAAAATTACGTCACCTATCCCTTTCTTGAGCTAGTTATATCCAGTCCACCTCACTACACCCTATCACTTTCAGGTCCATTCTAATGTTATTTTCACATCTGCGTCTAGTTTTTCCCACTAGTATCTTCCAATTGGGGTCGCCAGTCAGTACCCTGGACACGATTCTAGATTCTTTCATTCACGCTGCATGTCCTGTCCACCCTAATATACGAGAATTGACTAGCCTAACAATATCTGATGATGAGCACAGGGTATTTAAAATGATTCAAGCGAAAATAGAGGAGTATCAATAGAAACATATCTATGTATCATTAAAAACAACTATAACTTTCCTCAATCAACTAAAAATAATATTTTTTATAAAGTTTTAACAAATTTCTATTACAGATAATCGAGGGTGGATTCCGGCTTAAGGACTATCACTGCCAGAAGAAATACAGCAGTGTGGGGATATTCCTCTCAATTAAGCAACCTAATTAAGGTTTTCTACAAGGTTTCTAAATGTCCCTTAACCGTTAAGTCTGGTGTTAAGCTGTAAGTTTAAATTATGACAAAATATAGTAGCCTACCACAATAGTCTTGCAGTCTAAGGCGTCAAGATCACAGAATACTTTTAGTGAATGTGGTTTGAGGATTATAATTAAAGCTATGTGTATTTTCTGCGCCCTCTTCACGCTAATAAGGGTGCATTTTTCTAATATACGTTCCTAAATAGGCTTCGTTATTAGCCGAGATCTTGACGATCACATGTTGCGCTTTGGTTAGATATTGATGAAACCTTCAAGAGAACACGAGTTTGGTGTTTACTGGAATGAACATAAAAACTATTATATATGACCAGGGCGAGAATTTTGATGACATATCACCTTTTTATTGTTTCATCACAAACAATGCTCAGTTGTACATAAACTCTGTTCATGATCATCTTTTTGTAGAAATGTATATTTTAAAGGATCTTTTTCTTTCATTTTGGAGTTTTAGGTAATATTTCATGGGTTTTCTTCCTTTAAAATTTATTTTTAGGCATTTATAGGAATTTTTTAGTCATTTTTAGGCTTTTTAGAACCATTTTAAGGCATTCGTGTTGATTATGTATATTTTTAATATTTTATAAATGCATAATTTTTTCATCATAACGTTATTGGAATGAAAAGATAGTGTAATCAATGAACTTTGTATCCGCTTTGTTTATCTGGTTGTAAAAAACCCATTCCTGGTGAGACCGCGACTAGGATGAAGAGGGTTGCGTTGGGAAGGGGTAGCTATTACTTCTCAAGCAGGTTTTTGTAAACCAATGTTATATTCAGCAGAGTGGAAGAGTTAAGCTACTAAAGGTTTTTCATTGGATTTTACATTAATAAAGTGCGTTTTTGACTCATTCGTGTGCATTTATTACTGGACTCTGTTCATATTTTAAGGTAATTATTTTAAATATTCAACGTAATTTTTATAGGATTTTTAGGTCATTTTATAGATAATTTTTGTATTATAATTAGGTCATCAAAATTCGGGCTCTGTCTATGACTCTATACATAATAAAGACTTGTAAACACGGTTTGAAAGTTGAATTTTTTACTTTGACAATTCTAAAAATTCCACAAATTTCTATCGATCACTAAGCGTTAAATGTCCGGGAAACGAAAGGTAATTGGTATAGGAGAGTATAATGAATCTTTATGAATAGAATGATATAATTTAATAGCGAGTCACAACAAAAATTGTATTGCCACTTGTATTTTCCTCCTCTCCTGTTTGTTCTACTCCTGGAAAGCTCCACACAGGTACGTTATATACCAACTTGCTTTCTGGCGTTTAGGAATTAATGCTAGAATATTCTAGGGCCTTAATCCATATCCCTTGAATTTAGTAAGGAATAACCCCTATGTTTACCCTCACCAGTGGGCACGCGAATAAATGTGTTTGTCTCATAGGTTCTGGTTTGGCTGGGTTAAAGTCGGGTTTTGAATACAGGCAAGATTTCCCCAGAGCGTTATTTATTAAATGACTACCAACTCTCTCTTCACGCAAATATTTTTAAAAAATAATCTAAAATGTAGCAGTCGTAAGATTGAATAAAACGCTAAGAAACATGCATCTATATTTCCCCAAACATATAAAGCTGTGGTTCTCAACCCTTTCCAAACGACGCTCCTCCTTGGTATATAATCAAATTTAACTTCCTCCACCTTTTATTTTTAGGACATTTATAAAAAAAAAATACTTTCCGGTCACTTCTTTATTTTATATCAAAATCAATGTAACGCTGACAGGATAATGATAGCAAGAAATGACTAGCTTATCATGATGGTGGTCTCTGCTTTGTTTCCATCAGTTGTTCAATATTGGGTTTGATGTTTCACGGAGCACACCGAAAATCCCTTTCCACTTCACAAGTCGACAACACTGTTTAGTTTGTATAAGTTGAATTTCGAAAATTCAATGATTTTCCACGTGACCGTAATCATAGCATAGAGCAACGATTTTTTCAAACTTTTCCACAGAGCCCTAAGGGTTCCGTCTATTATCTCGTGTTGCTTGGGGCAATTTGATAATATTATTTATTTGTCACAATTTAAAATTGAATCACTAATTAGGACTGCTAATTTTTTCAAACATGAATAAAGAAGGACATTTGCTAAATGTACAACTGTGAGCGTTTCAGTTTTTTGTATACTTTTATACTTGTAAATGTTAATTGTCGTTATTGAATGTTCTTAATATTAATATAAACATTGCTATGAGGGATACACCAGGTATTTTTTGTTGTTGTTTTTGTTGTTGTTGTTGTTGTTGTTGCAAGGGCTGGTTTGGTCTAAAAGGTTTGGTAACCTCTGCCTTAAAGGGATGGTGGAAGAGGAGAATTAAGGGGTCAATTCGAGTCTCGTAAGTTTAAAAATATACACGTGCATGCACAATTTTCGCTGGTCACCGAATTTATTACAACTGGTAGGCAGTGTTGCCAATACTGCCATAAATAAATATCCGCTTCGGTGGCCGCATGGTCTAACACGCCACTCTTGTAGTAGGCTAAGACTACTGATAACGGGGAGATCGAGGTTCGAGTCTTGTTTTGGTGAACTGAGGGTAAATTTTTCTGAAATGGATTTCCACTCCCCCTTCACACAAATGTTGGTACATTTTATATTAATATAGCCTTCCTAATCCCTAAAAATCTCTTCTCTTCTCTCTATTAATATAAAAGTGAAAACCTTGACTCACTGATTCACTCATCACTTATTTTCAAACTTCCCACGAAGCTAGAGGACTGAAATTTGCCACAGGTGTTCCTTATAAGCTAATTAGGGAAAGTAAAAATGTTTCATTCCAATGTTTTGTGATTAAGGAGGTGAAATAGGGGGACCTACCCTAATCAACAATATTGCTTTACAAACTCTTTTTAAGCGTTTAGAGGGTAATAATCCGATAAGTTTGTTCTAATAATGCCTTCGAAAAAAAAATAGCAACTATTTTTTTAACCCCGTAGATTCTTATAAGGGGGTGGAAAAAAATGCATAGAGACAATTGATTAAAATATGTAATTACGTTTTAATATGCAACTCCAAGAGACGGTAGAAGTCTGTAGTTTATATTTTGCTAAATTTTGCGGTGTTTGTAATGTATGTATGAGTGAGAGGGCCTGGCCCGGGGCGGTGTGTGATGGTTGTGGGGGTGGGGGAGACCTGTCCGGCCACGCTCAGTTGATAACACCCCAGGCAGTACACAAGTGGGCCTGCCGAAAATAAAACTCCCCATGATAAACGATACAGGGTCACCTCCTCGCAGTGTTATTTGGGTAGCGCTAAGAACCATACCATTAAGATTCAAACCAAAACTGCTCATTTTCATCCGAAAATAAATAATAACACAATATCCTGTGCGAAGAACGGGAATTCAGCTGGTTAGTATATAAGCGTGTAATCTAAACGGGTAGTACGATATGGTGCTTAGAAATAATAATAATTATTAATTTGATATTAATAACTTTGAAAACGTCATTAAAATAAAACCTATTTTCAATTATATATGATTTTTAACGTTATTCCCGAACTGTTCAACGCCCCCTAGGTTGAGAACCACTGATATGAAGTAATCTTATAAATTGCTAACAATAAAACATTTGTAGATGATTGAGGATTTTTTTTAAGCTTCAGAGCTGCCATTCCAATAAGAGTTACAGCAATTTGAATATATTTTTCTTCAGGTAAGTGATGCCCTTAACGCCCGTTACAAAAGATTAGGGGTGTCAAATATACTATAATTGGTCTTACAATATGTATGGAAAGCTCTAGAAAGTATATAATAATCATGTAGGGGGCGTAACGAATTTGACTGGGCTAGCGCGGTAACATGCAAGGCATCCATTTTTCAGACAGTTCACAAGAACATGAAGGGGTTTATTTCTTTGTCGACAGATGGCAGATACAACACCATCTAAACTTGATAGCAGTCATCATTGGGATCGCATGGACGCAAGGCCGTAGCCAGGGGTAGAGGGAGGGGGGGAGGGGGAGGGTTGAATCACCCCCCCCCCCCTTTTGCAAAATTTTATTTACAATATATTTATGGCTTTATTTATGGTTCAAACAATATCAAAATTAAGATACAGATACAAATTAGGGGGCTGTGTTACCGTAAAAAAAAAGCACTTCAGAGAGCTTCTAGAAGTGTTAAATATTTATAAATTTTCTTAACCTTCGACATTTTAGGGGTTATTTTACCGAAAAAAAAAACTTCACAGAGCTTCAAAAAGTGTTTAATGTTTAGAAATTTCCCAAGCCTTCGGCTGCTAGGGGGCTTGTTTTACCGTGAAAATAAAAAACACTTCAGAATGGTTCTAGAACTGTTAATCATTTATAATATTTTCTAGTTTACAGCAATTGGGGGATATACCCAGCTAAATACCCCCTCCCCCTCCCCCATTAAAATATTAGCTGGCTACGGCTTTGCCTGGACGTATGCATTATATTAAGGATCTCCAGGGGCAGACTCAACATCTGAAAGAAACGTAAATCTGCATCGGGTGTCGCATGGTCTAACGCGTCACTCTCGTGATAGACTAGACGGACGATACTAGGGAATTCATGGTTCGAATCCTAGCAGAACTGTGGATTCGGAGTCGGGAGCAATTTTTGGGGGAGTCGGAGTTGGAGTCAGTAGAAAGGTACAATTTCCTACTTAAAAAAATCTTATAGTGTCAATCTCGATTCTTACTGGTATAGACATAATCAAGGATCTATCTTATTATCACGATTCTTAACTATCAAAACTTTGATGGCATACAAACAAAAAGAGAAAATTTAGAATAGAGTATTTTTAATTCTGATTATTTATAGTTTTAATTTATTATAACAGGTGATCTCACGGTCTAGGGGTAAGGTCTCGGACTTCTGTGCTGGGGATGCGGGGTTCAATCCTCGGCCCCGATACAGATTTATTCGATTGCCAAACCCTTCCTTCAACTTTGACAAGAGGTGTATTAATCCCAACTTGTGAATGTGGGGAATGCCAGACCTCCACCCGTGGTTCGGATCCCACGTTAAACTGTAGGTCTTCCATTTCATCTCACAACCACCCTACCATCAAACATTAGCGTAAGTGCGTATAACCCGAACGGGTAGTAAGACGTGGTGCTAATAATAATAATAATAATTTATTATATGCATAGTTTAATGAATATTTACTCTTATAATAATATAGGAAATTTACTTAGCCATAAATTGTAATCAAATAAATATATTTTAAGTTCAATTAAACTAAGAACTAATCTGATGCAGTAGCGGATTTAGGCTTAGGCCCGTGAGGCCCGGGCCTAGGGTGGCAAATTTTGAGGGGCGCCAACATTTTTAAGATGACTAAAATTAAAAATCGATTGGGTTTTCTGTAAACTGTAAGACCAAATTTTAAAGTTTATTTTATTGCGCTCTTACTATCGAATCATAGTACCATTTTGAGGGTAGAATTTCTTTGTTAAAATAATTAATCAGGCAAGTACTAAAATTTGAAATATCTAACAAAAAGATTTTTAAAAACTTTTTTAATGCTAGCATATTATTTATTTACGAATTTAGATTTTTTCATATTTTTCATTCAAAATTTAGTTATAACATTTGTTTGCGCTTTATTATAAAACGAAACATTAATTCACCATGATAAATTATACAAGTGTCAGTTGACTCATTCAATAAATTAAGTATGAGGAGGTCATTGATATTTTCGCACGGACGAAAGCAAGAAAAAAATTTATTATATGATTAATCAGATAAAAATAATTTATATTTTAATTACAAGCAATTTATTATTAATTCTATATTTAATTGTTATGTTGAAAAAATAAATGTTTAATTTATACCTGAATTAGATTTCTTATTATTATTGTTATTATTTTCATTATTTTATACACGCACACATACATGTAAATATATGTTTATATATATATATATACTGTTACCAAAAAAAAGGGCGCCATATCGTCTCGGGCCTAGGGCGTCCTCAAACCTAAATCCGCTACTGATCTGATGATCCACGTGTTGGTGATGAGATGTCTTGTACTACCACGTTAGTACCTAGCATTTTAATGTTAATTAATTAAATATAATTTTACTGTATTCAGATAAGTTTACTATAGATAACTTCTGATTACAAATTAATATATAAATGTTTAGATTGGAGCAACACAGTCCAAATATTCATTTTAATTTTCTACACATGGTGATATATATTTTCTAATGTTTGTCATGGGCATACTCCCCATTATAATAATAGTAATTATTATTATTATTATTAATATAAATTTGCCATTAATAAAGAACTCGGAGTCGGACAAAAGAAAAAGTAGAAGCGTTGGAGTTGGGAGTCGAAGGTTCAGCCTACAGACGCCTCAGTCCTAGTACAGAGAGTGGTTTCTACAAAAATGGTACCCACTCTTTTTAAACGCACATGCGAGTACACTTCCTCTAAATTCAACCCTCCCAATCCATAACAAATTAGCGAGATTAGTACATATGCGTTTAACCTGAACGTATATTAATACACGGTGCTAAAAAAAAAATTTAAGGTGATGTTATTTTTTTCCCACCACGTCTCACTATACACATGTGTAATAATAATTGTGCTTGTGTGTTAGGAAATAAAGGTTGAATTTAGAGGAAATGTACTCGCGTTCACGTGGAGTGAGAGTGGAATTTCCTTTAGAGAAAACTACCCTCAGTCCATCTGAACGAGATTCGAAACCTGATTTTATCATCATATACAGTCCAGTCCATTTAGAAAGCGATGCCTTGTCTGGATAAATATTTAGTTTCGAGGGCTGCGTTAGGAATTTAAAAATAAGAATGAGCCGCTAAGTAGAATACAATTTATCGGTAGACGCAATTTATTATAAAACAAAACTACATATTATGCCTACAATATTAAAAATAAAGAAGATATCTAAAAATAAACAAGTGGTTCTCCAATAAACAGAACTTCATAATATGAATAAAGTTTTTTCATAAATTCCTTCCTTTCCTTAATGTCTGGAGAAAAAAAGTAGTTTAGATTTTTGAAACTGTTTATAAATGTTCATTGGTGTGTTTTATAAAAATGTTTATTATTATTATTATTAGCACCGCGTCTTACTACCCGTTCGGGTTATACGCACTTACGCTAATGTGTAATGGTAGGGCGATTGTGAGATGAAATCGAGGACCTACAGTTTAACGTGGAATCCGAACCACGGTGGAGGCCTGTCATTCCCCACATTCACAAGATGTCTTGTCAGAGGTGAAGGAAGGGTTTGGCAATCAGATAAATCCGTGCCGGGACCGAGGATTGAACCCCGGCCGCTATAAAAATGGTAAATTCTTCTAAAATGTTTTTTTTTATATTTTGTTATTTCTACTAGGCCTACTATATATAATATCTCATAGATAAATAGTCAGGCCTTTATCTTGGGTGCTGTATAAAAATACGTGACAAGCCGCAATTCGCTCACGGCGACCTTAGACCGATCGACGCCCGAGTAGTACTATACAAGTTATATTATTTTTTTTTTTTTACCATAGCATCTTACTACCCGTTCTGATTATACATTAATTACACTAATGGTTTTAGGGATTAGGAAGGTTATATATGTAGGAAGTGTACCCGAATTTTCCTGTATGGCAAGTGGAGCACCATTTTGTAAAACCACCTTCAGTACATCCTAACGAGATTCTAACCCAGATCTCCCCATCATAGTCTACTGCGTTAGACCACGTGATCATCTAAACGGGTCGGATTATAGTACATTATTATTATTAATATTATTATTATTTAGCACCACGTATTACTACCCATTCAATTTATACGCTTAAGTAGCATTTGCGTGGAGGGAGAGTGGAAAACTATTTATGAAAAACCACCCCCATTTCGACCAACCGAGATTCTAACCTCAATCGCCCCGTCCTCAGCAGTCCAGCTCAACAAAAAACTAGCGTGTTAGAAAACTACACCACTGAAGCGGGTGTTATAGTATAAATCCTACTGTCCAAAAAACACTTTGAAATGCATTGCATCGTTTCAATCCTTACATTTTAAGACAAAAAAAATCTTAGTAAAAATATTTTAAATATTTTAAAAATTCTATTGATTTTTATTTTAGAACCTTTTAAAAAGACCCTATAGGTACCATTTTTCCAAACAATTATGTATGGTCAAATTTATTTATTTTGTAATAATAGATAGTGAAAATGTCCCTTTGTTATAGAAGCGATATGGTAAATGAACTGGTTGAATGATCAATCATGGACGATATGACGCGAGATAATAGTATTTGTGCATATTCGCAACTTCAAAGTGGGTTTGAAGGTAACCAAAACTATTTCCGATAGAATATTCAACTCTGGTTACTTTGTAGGATCGAAATATTGTTTCACGATTTCAAAATTAGTCAACACAGGTTTCATCATGTTTCCAAATACGAGAGAATTAGAATATGTTTTATTAGAGTTTTTTTACTCGTTTAAATACCCGTCCGGGTAATATTTCTGTTCACTGAAAAGCTTAACAATCTTCTCCAAATAACCGTGACCTCAATTAAAAAAAAAGGTTTTGCCAATAATTCGGCAAATATTGGTTTTACACGATTAGGTGGCTTCATGGTATAAGGGCTCACCTTCGCGATAGACTGTCGATGACGGGGGAACGGGGTTAGATTCCGGTTAGGTGTACTGAGAGTGTTTTTTTACTAAATTATATTCCTTTATCCCTCTACGCAAATGTGGGTACACTTCCTATAAATTGAAATTACTCATCCTTAGTACATTAAATCAGTACATAGACGTAAAAACTAAACGGGCAGTAAGACACGTTATTAAAATACCTATTGGTTTATTAGTTTTTTTAAATTATTTCAAATAAAATTTTGTATTACAACTTTACGATTATAGTCTATTTCGAATCAAATATTGTAAAAGATATGGAAAAAAAATCAGAAATTTCCACTGATGTTAAATATTCTCAAAGTCACTTTAATGTTAAAATGAATATTGCAATTTTGTCTGTGACTTGGGACTAATTTTAATCAAATTTGTTCAAGTGGATTTTGAGAAATATATTTTTTATATTTATGCCCTTCAACAAACAACAATTTATCCTTAATTTTATGGATGGATATAATTAATTCCGAAAATTCCTCTGGAAACCCTTAATACCAATTTTTAGTCTGGTCGGTAAAATATTGTCAGCAATAAACCAAAATACAGACACACACACAGACCGAAATTTGGCATCGCTAAAATTACTTTTTCGGTATCACTGGGTCAACGCCAACATCCATAAAAACCAGAATTTGATTTTTTAAACGATCATAAAATTTATCTACCCTTAGGTATCACAAAAAAACTAAAATAGATTATGGGCAGTTGTTAAAAGCATTGCCATTTTTGTAGCCTACTCTCTGTTTATTATGTAAGCTATCAAGCTTACCTTGCTTGGTTCCACTATGGTAAAGAATATAAGATAGGGTCATAGTGTAACTGTTTACTGAGACATACAAGTGTTGCAGATCCAATTTACGACGTGACCTAAATGTTTTTACTTTTAAAATAGATGATTGTGCTTTTCACAAAGTGGTAAATAAACCATAAAATGTTTTGTTGTGCTCTAAGTTTCAGATAGAAGTAGGATAATTCGCTAAATCCAAGCACAAATTAACACTTAACTTTACTAATAAAAACAAAAAACGTATATTACGCAAAAAGGAAAAAAAAAGGGTTTACCAAAATAGTGTGGAATTCAAGCTCCGAAGAAGAGAAAGGGCTTAGAAGTGTAAGAAGGCTCCAAACACACAGGGATATTCCTTTCGTAGCGAGAGCTTTATAAAGGATACGATGTTAACTAAGCCGTCAGAAAAGGGAAGATAGGAATTATGATTCCAATGGTGATGGGGGGGATCCCCTCTCTTTACTCCACTTTGAAATGTAACTATCTTAGATACAATCCTCATAGAAAGATCCTTCTCTATGTCATCCCCCTCCGAACCCTCATTCATCTGAACGTATTCAGTAGCATCCATCTACCATCCGTGTGCCTCTGTGCATTTGCTAGCCATCGTAGTGGAACATCTACCAGAAGGGAGTCTTCTGTGTGCAATAATGCGAAGGGCTCACGCACCACATCACTCCACACTGCCCTTTCCTTTTGAAAGCCAACATCGAGAGCATGCAAAGCTTATTCGATACATTAGAATAAAAAACGGAACCTTCAAGATGTTCCGTTTCAAGACGAATATTTTGGGAATATTAAATATTACCTTCAAAATAATTAGGAGATTATTTAATTCTAAATTACTAGCTTAAGTGAGTTGAATTACATTCTTATTATATTATAAATTACCTTTTTAAAATATCAAACCATAATTTTCATTGTTAATGGTGTTAATATTTTATTATTATGTTATTATTTACCTACTCTATGGCAGGGGTCCCCAATTTTTTTGATCGAGTTCCGTTTTAAAAAACTCTACATACTTCCGCGGTCTGGCCAAACTTTAACAGTGACTCAAGTTCAAGCCTAATTTTAGGACAATACTAATTCAAAAACGTGTGTTTCTTTCCTTTTAGTTATTTTACTACTTTATTATTGCTGACCTTCCATATTTACTACCCGCACCCTTCCAAAATAGCATCATTTCTTCTGTTTATCACTATTTCGTCAAGGTCCTTAAAAATGTCTCTGCGGTCTGGATGTGAACCGTGGCCCACCATTTGGTGACCACTGCTCCAGGAATTAGGAACTTTAAAGTACATTACCGCACTTACAAAATTTGGCTACCTATCCCTATCTTGAGTTAGTTCTATCATAGAGAAAGGAATAACACTAGAGGGATCCAAGGATAGGGCAAAACTCAGTCCATTTTAGAACAATGAAAACTTTAGTTCTGTATAGTCACCGCAGAGGAGCGCTAACAAACGTACTTTCAATTTTGGACTCATGTTTTCGCGCCACGAAACCATTCATT
>CABEEJ010006852.1:0-28539 GCA_901482245.1 Timema douglasi | reverse complement strand
ATTTACGTGAACATTAGCGCTAACCAAACATTGTAAAATCAAAAGTAGTGGTCGTTATCGCTTAACCTTATGTTAAGCCCTAACGAATAGAATAACATGACATTGTAAAATTGGGCCTAAGAATAACTAAGTGTGTGTGACAGTGTGTACAAATATTAAACAAATATGATTGGTGAAGGGTGACCTGGCAGTCTAGGGGTAAGATGTCAGACTTTTATGCTGGCGGCCGGGGTTCAATCCTCGGTCCCGGCACAGATCTATCTGATTACCAAACCCTTCTTTCACCTCTGACAAGACATCTTGTGAATGTGGGGAATGCAAGGCCTCCACCGTGGTTCGGATTCCACGCTAAACTGTAGGTCCTCCATTTCATCTCACAATCACCCTACCATTACACATTAGCGTAGTAAACCCGAACGGGTAGTAAGACGCGGTGATAATAATAATAATAATAATAATAATGATAATAATAGAGTAGTAGTACTGTTGGAATGTATTATTTGGCGACTTAAAAGTTATAGCAATCTTGTAAGATAAGCAATTAGGATATACAAAGTATTGCTGCTTTATTTGCAACTGGAATGGCCAAGCCAAGGACAAGCACTACTTAACAAATCTTTCTTTGAAAAAAAATCTGTAAAAAATGGGCCCCCATTAAAAAAAAAGGATAATTCACGATCCCGTGTTTGATGCTGTGAAATTTATCTTACCACCACTTCATATTATTATTATTATTATTATTAGCACCGCGTCTTACTACCCGTTCGGGTTATACGCACTTACGCTAATGTGTAATGGTAGGGTGATTGTGAGATGAAATGAAGGACCTACAGTTTAACGTGGAATCCGAACCACGGTGGAGGCCTGGCATTCCCCACATTCACAAGATGTCTTGTCAGAGGTGAAGGAAGGGTTTGGTAATCAGATAAATCTGTGCCGGGACCGAGGATTGAACCCCGGCCGCCAGCATAGAACACTTCATATTAAACATGATTTAACAAAGGTGTTTGTTGATGACATGAAACCCTGTTTTTTTTATATATATCTTTGGCAGAAATGCTTGAGCGAGGTAAAAGTAAATAAAGATATTTTTGTTGGCTCAAGAGATAAGGAAACTCACCATATCTAACACTTTTGATTTTAATTTGAATTATATTAAACCAGAAGCTTCGATATCATTCAAAGATGTGTGCAGCAATTTCTTGGAAACAACAGACAACTACCAGGAAATGGTAGGAATATGCTTTCGATCATGTGACATAATGGGGCGCAAGATGTCCTTTAAAAATTCACTCTTTACACTTCCGTTTGATTTTATTCGCACAAAATCTTAATGTGACAGACATTGAAAGTGTTTTCAGCAAGAAATTGCTGTTTTGGAAATAAATTTCCAAGGGGTTAGCAAGCTTGAAACTTAACGCTGGAGAATTATTAGGGATATGCCCAAAACTAATTTAAAACAGAAGTCATTGGTTTTTTTAGAGCTGAGCCAAATCCACTAATTTACAAATATAAATCTCTAATCTAAATCTCCAATTTACCTTGCAAGTCCTGAATATCGAATTCAACTCTGAATTTTGGAAGAAAAAAAAAATTAACATAAGAGGAAATATACATAAAAAGACAATTAAAAAAAATATTTTCTGTATATAAGTGTAGTAAGATATTATCTGTTAAATTTACTAAATTAAATGGTACCACACAATCACCCCAAACTTTCTCATAATTTGTGGTATAGCTTGGTTTTTTTTCTTCCAAAAATAGGTTTTCTGTAAACCAAGTTAATGGTTCCATATAATTATTTTAATTTATAAAATTATAAACGTATTCTTATTTATCATGAGAATCTATTACCAGCCATCCATTTTGAACCCAATCTTCACTGCCAATTTTTAAATTTTTTAAATTTTCTATTATTTGTGGTAAATTACCCTTAAATTAATTTATTTTAACACAAACATACATTATTATAGGGCATTTAAAATAGTGCACTGATACCAATTTTGAACAAAACAGACATTTTTAAAGAAAATTAAAATTTTAAAAAAATCAGTCATCAGTTAAGTGCTATAAAATCAATTCTTTTAGAAAACCAAATATATATATATAATTATTTATAAATATTTGTAACCAAATCGCTAATAATTTTTTTTAAATATTCAACCTTAAGGGTAGTTTAGTGATAGATGGTTTTTTTAAACAGATTTCTCCCTAAAAAACACATAGGGCCTACATAGTTTTACTTGTCACGTCAAACACTAATCAAATATACATTTTAAACAATATTTTTTGAGCCAATTTTTTAAAATTTCTGAGTTAAAAAAAATCCTCCTCAAAATAAAATAAAATGGCCTGTGGTAATATCTATATGTTATAGAGCACTAAGTTTTAACAAAATCCATCTAACCGTTCCAGATATTTGTCCAGGGACATACAGACAGAACTGTAAAATACACTTTTTTGGGTTCAGAAACACATGAAACTTAAAAGATTCATCATAATCTCAAAGTCAAGAATTTTCAAAAATACAATACTTTCTCTTAATTTGAGAAAGGAAAACATTTCAAGTGTAGTTAAAGTTAATGAATATTGATTAAAACTGTCCTCCCTTACCACATTTATTTACAATGACCCGTCTCGGTGGCATAGTTGGCTAACGCGCTTGTGTTGAGCTCGACTGCTGAGGACGGGGAGATCGAGGTTCGAATCTCGGTCGGGTGAACTGTTTTTTTTTTCTTTTTTTTCTAAATGGTTTTCCACTCTCCCTCCACGCAAATGCGTGGTTCACTTCCTCTAATTCAACCTTCCCGATTCCTAATCCATTAGAGTAATTAGTACTTAAAGCGTATAACCCGAATGGGTAGTAAAACGCGGTGCTAAATATATAAATATATATTTACAATGTTGTTAGAAATCAATCAAATGAAAGAAGTAAAATATATTAAATAGAATCAAGCTTATTAATAATTAACAAGCAGTCAAAATATACATAAAGCACAAAACAATAATTTACAATTCTAAAGAGTCATAAAATGTACTTCTACGAGGGAGCCTTTTGTGCTGGCGGCCGGGGTTCAATCCTCGGTCCCGGCACAAATTTATCTGATTACCAAACCCTTCCTTCACCTCTGACAAGACATCTTGTGAATGTGGGGAATGCCAGGCCTCCACCGTGGTTCGGATTCCACGTTAAACTGTAGGTCCTCCATTTCATCTCACAATCACCCTACCATTACACATTAGCGTAAGTGCATATAGCCCGAACGGGTGGTAAGACGCGGTGCTAATAATAATAATACTAAAAAATTAATAATCAAATAATTACTAATAGTCGAAGGCTTTCTTATATGGCATCCGCTTCCTGACCACCAATGTGGCATGTGTCCTCATGAAGTCTGTAGGGATAGCCAGTAAGTTGCAGCGTAGTTTGCCTAATATGGCCTCTGTGCGTTCTAGAATGTCCAGGAACGCAATTTTACTGTTTCTGGATACTCTCGTCAGTCCAGCCTCTATGTCATCAACCAAGGCTTGGGGATTCCCGTGAAGATGTTTACGATATACCTGGGCTAGTGGTCCTGCAGCCACGTTCTACAACAAAGTGATTGAGACAGAAATACTTATTAAAAAAAATAAACTAAGTGAACAAATTTTACTTGGTTTTAGTGAAAACTCAATAAACATTTAAGTTTGCTTGAATTATGTAAATAAAACATTCTATTTGTCTCTCAAGGTATCCATGCATACTATGACTACATTACTCATGTTTAATAAATTATAATCACAGTTTGTAGTAATTAACTAATATAATAATTTTTATTATTAGCACCGCGTCTTACTACTCGTTCGGGTTATACGCACTTACGCTAATGTGTAATGGTAGGGTAATTGTGAGATGAAATGGAGGACCTACAGTTTAACGTGGGATCCGAACCACGGTGGAGGCCTGGCATTCCCCACATTCACAAGATGTCTTGTCAGAGGTGAAGGAAGGGTTTGGTAATCAGATAAATCTGTGTCGGGACCGAGGATTGAACCCCGGCCGCCAGCACAGAAGTCTGACACCTTACCCCTAGACCGCCAGGTCACCAATATAATAATGATACTGGTACCGGTATTATAAGCTCAGTACTGATGTGCTTAGTGAATTCTCCTTATATTCAACATGATAATCCCATGGATCATAGAGTTAGCACATTTTCTTTAAATTACACCCGTCATATTTACCTCTTTAAAGTAAGCCTGTAAACCTTATGTTAAGATTATCCAAAAATAATCATAGTTTGTAAAAATTTACTAAACATGTACTAACATTCTTATATAACATGGATTGTACAAGTTTTCCGAGGACAATTTCATGTTTTTTTAAAAATAAAATTTAAATAAAAACTTAGTGTTGGCAACGCACCTGTAAAACAGCGAGAGTGTAGTGGCCACGCACCACGTTCAGTTTGTACCCAGAACGTAGCATTTCTTCTGTGGTGAGGAAAGGGTACTCTGTCTTCTGCACAGTCAGTTTAGATATCAGGGCTGCGGAGTACGCCGTGTATAGAACCACCCCCAATATAAAGGCAAGCCATAAAACTAGACGGGCGGAAGGGGATTTTGGATCGTTCTCGCAGCCTACAACAAATGCAAATTGATTTGTCACATTTTTTAAAAACAAATTTACCTTAATTGTACTTCAAGCTATATATTATTATATGGTAATAAAATTGTTTTTTTGTACCAAAGTCTTACTATACCTTGATTTTGGTAGTAAGAACAGAATCTGGTAGTTACTAAATTTACTTAAACTGTTTTAATACATTCATACATCAAGTCATATAATTTGCAGCTGTCACTTTATATAGATATTATAAATATTTATAAAATAATTTAATATTATTATTATTATTATTAGCACCGCGTCTTACTACCCGTTCAGGCTATACGCACTTACGCTAATGTGTAATGTTAGGGGGATTGTGAGATGAAATGGAGGACCTACAGTTTAACGTGGGATCCGAACCACGGTGGAGGCCTGGCATTCCCCACATTCACAAGATGTCTTGTCAGAGGTGAAGGAAGGGTTTGGTAATCAGATAAATCTGTGCCGGGACCGAGGATTGAACCCCGGCTGCCAGCATAGAAGTCTGACACCTTACCCCTAGACCGCCAGGTCACCCAATAATTTAATAAAATGGTATCAAAGAAATAGGTTTGAATTTTCTAAATCGTTCTTCCAACCAAAATCAAGGTATATTTGTTTGGGCTTTACACATTTACTTTGCACTAATGGTATTGTGGGGGGGGGGGGGAAGGGGTTAGAATTTAGAGAATTAATAAACTCACATTTGTTGAAGGAAGATTGGGAAACCATTTAGGAAAAAAAAGATTCTTAGCCTTATTTACTGGTGCTATAACTTTTTTTTTTTTGTTTTAAATGTTTAAAAATGAGGTGGCCCAATAGCAAAATAATTATTTAGCTAAGGAAATTGATAAAACTAAATAAAAAGGAAAAATAAACTACTAAGAGTAAAATTGATGAAAAAAGCCCACCAAGGGAAAGAGGAAAAAATGTGGGAAGAATCCAATGCACAAAGGTGACATCTTCTTCCCTTCTATTGTGATGCCGAAATAATATATTTTGTGTTAAAATGTGTGTGTGACTACTTCTACTATAGAAGATAGAAAAGGGAAGAAGATGTCACCTTTGTGTATTGGACTCTTCCTCCCTAGGTGAGCTTTCTTCATCAATTTTACTCTTAGTAGTTTATTTTTCCTTTTTCTTTAGTTTTATCAATTTCCTTTATTATATAATTTTATTTTTTTAGTAATTTTATGTCATCCTTAAAAAAATAGATCTCTTTTAAGCATTTATATAAAAGTCAAAACGATTCAAAGCTTAATTTACTGTATGTGTATATGAAGGGATAAAATACATTTTTTCTAAATTACAAATTATAATAGAGTAAGAAAGTCCCTTCTTACATATGCACAAAACTTACCTAAAAAAGTGAAAAGAGATTTACAAATGATTAATATTTGTAAAATTATATGTATTTCCGACAAACAGAACAACTTGAAACTAAACTCCTCACCCCTTACTCATACCATTAGAAATAGTTTTTATTTTATGTTTAGTGTGAAGAATCCAACAGGGGTGCAGAATATGTTTGAACGCGTGAACGAGGTTCGGGGGAAATTAAAGCAGTCCTAGGGAAATTTGATGCAAGGAAAAGTCCAACAATTTTGTTGACGTTTTTAGTACACTCTGGGTCTGATATGATAGTTTCATTTGTATGAAAAACTAAGGCCGATGACACGCAACACTCGACACTATCAGTATGTGCCATGTGTCGGTTTAAGCACAAAGAGTTGGTGTCAGAGTCAAGTCAGAGGTTGAGATAAGGGGCAAAGGAAAAATCTAAAAATTCACCCTGGTTAATGGCATAATTGAGTGATGAGCCATCAGTCACACATCTTACCCGCGGGTGTTTGGTAGCTATGACGGGGGAGGGTAGAGAAAGGTGAGCAATGTTTTGTTTTAGGGGCAGTGTATTTAAACTCGTGACATGCTTGTAATAATTGTGTAGCCATTAAATTGTTGTATTTAGTGGACCTATTAGGGTTTGTACATTGTACAATAGATAAATGTTTGTAAAAAATTAGATGATTTAGTGAAACAAATGATTATTATGTCGACTTTTAGGAGCGAACAAGATGTCAACTGTGCTTATTGTGAATGGAGTGGCTGATGTGATAAACTCGGATATCACGTATTTAATAAACATTCCCGAAAAAAACCTAGAAGTAAGGATAAAGGAAGTATTGCAAGCTTTGTAAATGTAAATTATGTGATCAGAAAAAATTCATAGTCATGGTATTTCCTCTAGTGATAGGCCTTGCAGTAGTGGCGAGTCTACGAAAAAACAAAAGGTCTGTGAAAATCAACAATTAAACCAAGGCCTCCCAGAATTACACTCCATTGCCTCTTACTCTCAAGATGTAAGATTAAATGTTGGTACCGGTAAGCCTACTGGTATCAATGAACAATTAATAACAATATGTAATCCACATTTGGAAACGGGAAGGTTGCCATTTCTGGGAGACTAAATTTTTTATAAGGTAGGCACTATAAAAATAACTATGATTAAAAATATGTGTGAATTTGAATTTTCCAAACTATGTAGTTGGTAATAATCCTTATTCCCTTCACCCTCTATACAAAATTCAATGTTTTATTTTGAGCGCTATGTTTTTCGGAGAATTTTTTTTTTTGAAAATGTTGTATTTTGGGGAAATATTGGATCTCTGAATATATTATGCACCCCTGGATTCCAAGTTAAAAGAGATATAAAAATAATCTTAAAATTTTATGTTACTTTCAATTGGCTTTCGCATCAAGAACTTAATAATAAATCAACATTTGTGTAGACGAGCTATAAGATAATAAGAGATTCTTTCATTTTTTTTAGCAAGAACCGGGTTTTAATACCTGTTAAAGTTATTTATACACTACCTGTCTCGGTGGTGTAGTTGGCTAATGCGCTAGTCGTGTTGAGCTAGACTACTGAGGATGGGGAGATCGAGGTTCGAATCTTGGTCTGGGGGAAGGGGTGTTCCCTAAATGTTTTTTTCACTGTCCCTCCATGCAGATGTTGGTTCACTTCCTCTATATTCAACCTTCCCAATTCCTAATCCATTAGCATAAATAGTACTTAAGCATATAACCTGAACAGGTAGCTAAATAAATAATATTTATACACATAGTTTATGAATTATGCTAATTTGTTAGGGATGGGGAAGGTTGCATTTAGATAAAGTGTACCCGCATTTGCATGGAAGGTGAGTGGAAAACCCTTCAGGAAAATCACTCAACAAACCTGACCAGGATTCAAACCCTAATTTCCTCATTATCGGCAGTCTAACCTATTGCGAGAATGATGCCTAGACCATGCAGTCACCAAAGCTAATATTTAAGAGATTAAATAGTATTTTTACTACGGATGGATGACATATAGCTTACTTTGTTGAAGAAAGGCACCGTAAGTCACAATATATGCCTCCCTGAAATTGAAAAGATGAGGTCCTTCTGTCAACTCGAAACCGGTCCTGCGACCAGTAATGTAACCGAGCGCAAGTGCCACAGGCATCAAAACAAGGGTAGCTGCAATAGCCAGCCACAAGTGCGTGGAGAATGGCTTCACGAAACTCTGCCAGTGGTTGTCCAGATCTGGATGCATCACATACATCCTAAACCTTTAGAAAATAAAATAATAAGCAGTTATGTAACAAGTGTGGTCAGTCCATGTAAGCCAGTGGTTCTTAGCCTTTTATAAGCTGATCCTCCCTCCCCCCCCCCTTGGTATATCATCAAATTCCCACCTCCCTACGACATATTTTTTTAATCAAATGACCACGCCAACACTTTCCAATATTCTTTTAAGACAATTATAAAAACAAATCTGGTTTTCTAATAACATTTTTATACAAAAACCAATGTAACACTGGCAGCGTAGCGGTACAAATAAATTGAATGAAAATTAATGTGAAGGCAGAATTTTGTTTTTATTATTATTATTATTATTATTATTATTATTATTATTATTATTATTATTACTACTACTATTAGCACCGCGTCTTACTACCCATTCGGGTTATACATACTTACGCTAATGTGTAATGGTAGGGTGATTGTGAGATGAAATGGAGGACCTACAGTTTAACGTGGAATCCGAACCACGGTGGAGGCCTGGCATTCCCCACATTCACAAGATGTCTTGTCAGAGGTGAAGGAAGGGTTTGGTAATCAGATAAATCTGTGCCAGGACCGAGGATTGAACCCCGGCTGCCAGCACAGAAGTCTGACACCTTACCCCTAGACCGTTGTTTTTATGGGCTATTGAATATTGGGTCTTACAACTGGTAGGCAGTGTAGCCAATATCTCAAGAAAAAATTATCTTACTTTGGAAAATGTATTGAAAGAAAGAATTTCTTCAACTCTTTGCTGATTTTAATGTAATTTCCAAATTGTTCTGCACCCCCTCGGAAAATCCTTCATGTCTCCCCCGTGGGACGCATCCCCCAGGTTGAGAACTACTTATGTAAGCATTGAAAGCACTGCTTGCCTACATTAAGAGAAATATAACCTTATTTGATGCTTACAAATATTCTTTAAATCCCTAACCTAATTATGGCAGTATTTTTGTTTGTACTTTGTATTTTTCAAGTGTGAATGTGGGTCTATCCTTCCCATAAAAACTTAGTAAAAGCAAACTCAAACTTGCTTTTGAGCGTTCAAATGGTGTGAGGGATGAATGGCAAAGCGCTTGTTGTCTGTAGAGCAAACATAAGTAAAATTTGTACTGATTTTTGTTGCTGCTATTTCAACCAATGAAAGAATATGATAGTAAAAGATCTACCAAGTAGGGTTGCCAAATATTATTTATTGAAATACGAGACAATTTGTAAACCTGACATTTTTCTCAAAATATGCTGCATAGACGTCTTAGCAAAGCCCACAGGAGGAAATAGGGGGCATCCCTAAAAGGTGCCCCCTAAAATTGAAAAAAAAAATGTAATTTAAAAAGGAGAAAATAGACATTCTTTTAAGGCTTTGATGATTAAATTTGAATAATGGGAACTTTTACATGACAGAGGGGGTGATACTTTTAAACTAAAAAGTGACACTCCCTAAATAAAAATATAAAAAGTAAGAAAATCAAAATTCCAATTGAATTTTTAATAACTCTAACTACATACATAACATCACTATGTATAATGGGAGTTTCATACATGAAAAAAAGGAATAGTTTCATAATAGGTTTTCTTACCTATCAAATCTTGTTAAATAATTTTTGTTAATGATCTGCCCACCACCACATATAACACAGGGTGTCTACCATTCGGGAAAATCAGGGAAAACAGGAATTAGCCGGGAATTTGAAGTGATCGGGAAAAAATGGGTATAAGTCGAGAATTTGGTAAATCGCAATAAAAATCCGGGAAAATGATAATTTACTCAAAATATGAAATACAATAATCAGTAAATTATGATGTCATTTTTGTTTGTAGCTGTGTACTATATTTTTAATTCCTAGTAAACAATTTTAATTCAAATTTCAAAACTTATTATTATTATTATTTAAAAAATTATTAATAGAAAACGAGGGTGGAGGGGGGTGGGGGGGTGGCGAGTTAGAAGGAAGTGACATACTTTTTAGTCAGGAATTTTAGGAAATGATCAGGGGAAATCAGAGAAAAGGTCGGGGATTTCATTGGTCAAGTTTAGTAGACACCATGTAACAGGTTCTCGTTAATTATTTTGCAGAAAGCCGTACCTTTTAACCGATGATATGTCTTCCAAGAATTTTGTGTCATTTTTTAATGTTGTTATACAACTCTTGACAAGAATAAGAGTAGTTTACAATCACTTGTAATGCACTTCATATGAGTTCTAAAGAACATCTGTTTCACCATTGTGTCCACTTGTTACTATTATTATTAGAACCGCGTCTTACTACTCGTTCGGGTTGTACGCACTTACGCTAATGTGTAATGGTAGGGTGATTGTGAGATGAAATGGAGGACCTACAGTTTAACGTGGAATCCGAACCACGGTGGAGGCCTGGCATTCCCCACATTCACAAGATGTCTTGTCAGAGGTGAAGGAAGGGTTTGGTAATCAGATAAATATGTGCCGGAACCGAGGATTGAACCCCGGCCACCAGCATAGAAGTCTGACACCTTACCCCTAGACCGCCAGGTCACCTTATTTATTATTAACAAGCTGCTTCACATAAGCATAACTGCCGATGACTGGCTACAACAATAAAAGTTTTTGGACTTACACAACTTTTTCTGCCTCAAGAACCCCCCAACCAAAGAATGAAAATGTCACCCCATAGATTCCACCAATCAGAAAATAACTTTAAAAACCATGCAAATCACCTGGGATTCCCCAATTCCGAAACGAAGATTTGGTGAGGACAATCGACAAGCATCCAGTGTTACCGACAGCTGCCGGACACGTGTTAGCGGCATGCCACACTAGTCGTCATTTGTTTGTGGTTTTACTAGGGATGGATTGTAAACCCCTCTACCCTCATGCCTACATACATAGCTCAGTGTTATCAGCTTATCAGAGGGCGAGAACAGGTCTGCTTGATAAGTCTCCTACACGGCGTACCAATAGGCAACACTGCAATGAGCTTAAAACACATATCTTTCTGAATCCGACTAAAGGCGCGAGTGCAATCTGCCAGACCCTAAAATAAAATAATATCGAATAGCAAGTAGCAACAAACAGCCGAAAGACCACACCATATTTTTTCATAAGCTTGGTAGTTGGCACTTATTTATATGGTGTACTTCAAATACAGGACATTATATTGTCTCGTATGAGTTTATTACGGGGCACAAAATAAGTAGGTGAGATATGGGACGTCCTGTATAATACGGGACGTTTGGCAACCCTACTTTACCAAGTGATCTTGGTCAAAATTGGTGTATGTGTAGTGTCAGCACTGCTCTAACAGGTCTTGATTCACATTATTCTAGGGGTTTTTTTAATCTTGTATTCTGTGTGTCATATTTTAAGTAAACATAATTTTATGTATTCAACATGATGGTTAAATAAATTTTATAACATTAAAACTATTTAAATAAATAATTTAAAACTCAAAGATAAAATCAAGCCTTGAAACATTTTTCCCTCTGACTCCACATGCAAAGCTGCTCGCCCATTTCTCGAGCCCACCGACTGCCACTGGAAAAGTAATTAATTGCTTTTTTTTAAAGTCAATTGACAGTTTATAATAGTTCCTCTTTAGTTGTGAATGTAGCTAAGAACATAAGCACCAGATAAATAGTACTCACTTTAAAATAATATAATATATACCAATACTTTTGGATACAAACTTTAAAAATTAGGTTTTTTTCTCCTTTATTTTTATTTTTTATAACCTACAAGTCTCCTATGATTAATCAAGATGGATATCTAATAATATATTGCTCCCCTAAATTAAGGCTGTGCCTGCAATTTTATTCCTTTGTTGGGGAACTACTTTGCTCTATAAAATAAATGGCTAAGTCAAAAATTTTAGGGGTCCTATTAAATAAATAACTTCAAAATGTTTCTTTTTAAAGTTTTAAGACTTTAGTAACAAAACATCCGCCTGACGGATGGAGTAGTTGGCTAACGTGCTAGTTCCGTGTTGATCTAGACTGCTGAGGATGGGGAGCTCGAGGTTCGAATCTTGGTCGGGTGAAATGGGATAGTTTTTTCCAAAATGGTTTTCCACTCTCCCTCCACACAAATCTGAGTTCACTTCCTCTAAATTCAACCTTCCCGATTTTTAACCCACTAGCGTATAACCTGAACGGGTAGTAAGATGTGGTGCTAAATAAATAAAAAAATCGCACCCTATATAATTATTATTAATTTAGGCCTATAATTAAACCTTCCAAACATATTTGATATTAACTTATTTTTATTTATTTTTTTGTTAATAATCTTACAATAATATGAAAAGTGCATTAAACTGAGAAAGCAAGATGATTTTGCATCATGAAGAATGAGAATATGCAAAACAAACTATTGTGCCTTGATTATTTATTATTATCATTATTATTATTATTATTTATCCAAGGAAATGTCATAAAATAACTGAGACTAAAATTTTGCTAATACAAATTATGAAAATGTGATGTTACACTCGCTAGGCATATTGGTATTTCCTACCTGAGTTTCGTAACAGGTGCTGTGTGATCTATTGATGACACATTGGCTGACATTACGAATAAGTGGAGTCCCACTTCAGTGTCGCTGTTTATCATGTCTTCAAATATATTATAGTGTAATTGTTCATAGTAAGTGCTTCTGGGGGTAGAAACAATCAATAGTTTGTAGATATCAGTGATTATGGGGAGGATTAAAGAATACATTAATATTATTTGCAAATATTTACCCACATTGAATGTCACAGTGTCTAAGGCATTACCCCAAAGATTGAAATTACAGTGACGAGAAGGTTGGAGGTTAGAATCCCGGCCAGGTGGGTTTCATTGTTCCTTTATTGAAAATAGATCCTCTTTATTCTAACTTCCTTATCACTTCTTATTTAGTGTATTTAAATGTGGATAGCTTGAGCCAGTAGTAAAATGCTCCGCAAAAGTTAGACACTGTATTACCTAAGGGAAAAGTGAATCTATAGAACAATTTTCTAATGGCTAACTAAAGTACAGTAGCCCCATGACTTCTTTGGTGCTGACTGACAGCTTTGAAAAGTTACCAGACCAAATTATGTATCCCTATGCCGAACCATATGATCTGCAAACACATGTGTTTAGCAGCTGTCACTTTTGACAGTCAAAATTTAGGTATATACCTAAATGTTGGCTGTCAGAAGTCAGCTGTGAGCTGTCAGTCAGCACCAAAGAAGCCATGGGGCTAATGTAGTATCAGAATTAATCAAACAAGTATGATAGTTAAATTAAAATAACAATAGTTTGTGATATATGTTTTTTTTAATGTATAAACTTATGGTCAGGTCATGATAACAAGCACCTTATCTGGCTATAGTTACTTTCTCATAGTCATACATCAAGGCATATGTTCTGTGGTTGCCAATATTGACAGATAAAAAACTGTTTGTGTGTGTTTGTATATACACACACACACATGCATACACACACAATAACTTACGTGAAGTTCATTTTCACTTGAAGAGATTCCCATATTTCAACCAAATAACCGCCATACTTGGTATTTTCAGTAGTACTATAATCTTTCAATTTTGAGATAAATGGTATGTCCTGCAAATAAAATATTATTGAATACTAAAATATATATTATTTCTCGTGTTTCATAAAAAAAATCAATTATATAAAATAAACTTAAATAAAACTTTATAAAAATCATTAAATTTAGAAGCAGAGAAAGTCTTGGACCAAGTGGCAACCCCTTTGTGCCCCATTTTATGCACTTATAGTCCTATATTATAAATATATACATTATTATCTTTATTAACAAAATACCATTGCTAATATGCAAATATACTTTTTACTACCTATCTACATAACATTGGTTTATACCTTTAATGCATATATACTATTTAGTATTTCAATCGCATTCTTTTCTATACCTTTGAAGCAGATATACTATTTATGGTTTAAATTAGGAGGGATAGCCAGCACACTTACCTAGGTGATACTGGAGTAGAAATTGTTTAGATATAACACTAAAAAACACATAAACACATTTTTAAGGACAAGATTTCACTGTCACAGACAGCTTCATCAGGTCAGGAGAGCATCAGTCTACTCTCCTGACCTGATGAAGCTGTCTGTGACAGTGAAAGCTTGTCCTTAAAAATGTGTTTATGTGTTTTTTAGTGTTATATCTAAACAATTTCTACTCCACTATCACCAAGGTAAGTGTGCTGGCTATCCCTCCTAATTTAAACCATGATTTAGCCTAGTGCTCTATACCACATAACCTCAAAATATACTATTTTGTATCTTCATAACATCATTTTTAATGTCTTTCATCTATGATACAATTTAGTATTTTAATAGAATCCTTTGTATGCCATTTATAACTTTAGGTCTATGTGAAAGTGCAAAGTCACTCTAGTAAGTATTTGTTAAAACTGCCAGAGTTGATAATCATGAGAATTAATTCAGATGATATGGTAAATTGGGTATTAAAGGATAAAATTAACTTAAAATAAATATGAAAGCTGTGAAAATACACTATATTAGATGATAAAAAGAATAATCGGGTATTAAATAATAGCATCAAAACCTGATACAGGTGCCTTCCAGGGACAGTGTTTCATAAGCTTTACACCCCCAAATTAGGTACCTATAAACTTGTATCATTTTGTTTAATCTATGCTAAACTTACGGTAATAAAACCAAATATCTAACAAGTTAACAGAACTTTTAAGGAACGGACTTGCAAACATCTTAAAAAAAAAAGTTAGAAAAATAGATTGCGGAAAAAAAAATCTTTATTGCATCCAGTTGATAGTAATGCTCAGTTTCCTGGATCTAAATTAAACCACACTTACAACTTTCCTAACATTGTCAATGTTGCGTGTCGAATACCTGTTGCACTGCCACCTTAAGATTTAGACCATCCAAGTCGGCTCTCCTGAGCCACACATTCTTGTGATCTAGAACAAGATGGCGAGTGACCGCGGACCAAGTGCCGATATCATTCGAGAGTAGTAAAGAATTGTTTGTGGTGCGGTACCATTCAGTCAGTCTGGTGGGGCAATGGGTGCACTCTTCCTCTTTCACCACCACCAACTACGCATAGCACATTTAAGTGAAATATCAGTATTTAATAAGATAATTAGTATCAATAAATACCTTGATAATATAACATAGCCATAACCAGTGTTCAATTAATATTTTAAATATATAATTAGCTAATATATGAATAAAAAAATGTACAAGTACTCGCTTAGTAATAATAATTTAGCACCGCGTCTTACTACCAGTTCGGGTTATACGCTTTAAGTACTAATTACGCTAATGGATTAGGAATTGGGAAGGTTGAATTAGAGGAAGTGAACCCAAATTTGCGTGGAAGGAAAGTGGAAAACCATTTAGGAAAAAAAAAAAACCCAGTTCACCCAACCGAGATTCGAACCTCGATCTCCCCGTCCTCAGCGGTCGAGCACAACACGACAGGCGTGTTAGCCAACTACGCCACCGAGGCGGGTACCCGCTTAGTCTTATTATATATATTTCACATTCAATTAGAGAGAAAATAACTGGTTAGTGAAATAAATACCACACATTAAAGTCAGTGGTGAAGTGAGTCGTAAATTTAACAGTGCCGGAACGCAAGGACGTAGCCACCCCAAAGTTGAAAGAGGGGGATGGGGGGCTAGGCCCTCCCAACAGCCGTAGGTGAAAAAGTCTAACATAAATGCTTCTACAAGATATTTGGAGTATTTTTTGATGGTTACTAAGGTAGAAACTTAATTAGTGCACTTCCCCTAAAATTCCAAGAATTCGTATTGAGCACAGTACATTTCATAAGAATTTATTGATTCATAGTATGAAAAAAAAGTTTTAACATAATATTTAGATAAAATCAATTAGTAAACATAAAATTGCATAGCATAAAACATTGATTTTTTTTAACATTTTTAACACAAGAACATTTTAATACTAGGATCGGCATAGTGAAATTTAATATTTTCACGCGAAAAGCAGTGCTGGAATGGCGTTCCTGCACGTTCCCGCTCCACTACACTCCTGATTAAAGTACTACACTATATCATTAGAACGAGTTAAAATTCATGTACTTTATTATGATATACATTTATAATAAATTAAGAAAATGTGTATTCTTAGACCTCAAATGCGAATAACAGAAAGATCATACAGGAGTATTAATGCATAAAATTATTATTATTATTATTATTAGCACCGCGTCTTACTACCCGTTCGGGCTATGCGCACTTACGCTAATGTGTAATGGTAGGGTGATTGTGAGATGAAATGGAGGACCTACAGTTTAACGTGGGATCCGAACCACGGTGGAGGCCTGGCATTCCCCACATTCACATGATGTCTTGTCAGAGGTGAAGGAAGGGTTTGGTATTCAGATAAATCTGTGCCGGGACCGAGGATTGAACCCCGGCCGCCAGCACAGAAGTCTGACACCTTACCCCTAGACCGCCAGGTCACCGACATCAATTTAATTAAATGATATTAAAAACAAAGGTGAAACAATTACTTCATTTTATTACTTATTAGTATTTAAGCCTGTCTTTGCCGGGGAGCATATGCTGATTTGAAATAATAAAATAGCCTCATTATATATTTAAGATAACTATAAGATAATTAAATGAAACAAAAGACTAATATAGATACAAAAAGCATAAATTAGCATCATGGTTCACCAAACTATGCCACCAGAAGTGGTTTATTTTTATTATTTTGTCACTTCTGTAAAGGCGATAATTTATCCTTCAATATTTATCTGGACTCCTATTACTTGATTTACAAACCTTTCAACTTTTACCAATTTACAAATATAACTTTTTAATAGTTTTGGAGAAATTTTAAGCTACTGAGCCTCCCCTTAACCCATTTTGGTTCCTACATTCCCATTTTGAAATTTTAAGACTTATTTGATTCGCTGATAAGTTTTTTCTATATGCATGCTTAATTTAAATTTTCAACCACACATAAAATAGTGTTATACATTAGTTGTATCACTTTAGAGATCTTTTATTTCCCATTTTTCAATTTTAAATCTCCATTTAATCAGTCAGCTATTCGAGAAGTTATATTTACTAACATGCCAAATTTCAATTTTAATCCACACCTAGAAGTTCTTTCTTCTATTGGCTCAGAAAATTTCGAGAGCCCATTTCTTGAAACCAATTTTAAAATTCTCAGTATTTTTTTAATCTTTTATTATTGTGTGTGGTTGTTTTAATGGGTTGTAAAGGTTTAAATTTTCTACAACACCTAAAAAATATTTTTATATTATTTTTTTGAAATTCTTAGCCTTACTTTAACAGAGATTTTACCCACCTCGGTGGCATAGTTGTCTAACGCGCTTGTCATGTTGAGCTCAACCGACGAGGTCGGAGAGATTGAGGTTCGAATCTCGGTTGAGTAAACTGGGGGTGTTTTTCCTAAATGGTTTTCCACTCTTCCTCCACGCAAATGCGGGTACACTTCCTCTAATTCAACCTTCCAAATTCCTAGTTCATTAGCGTAATTAGTACTTAAAGCGTATAACCCGATGGGTAGTAAGACCCGGTGCTAAATAATAATAATAATAATAATAATAATAATAATAATAATAAAGAGATTTTAATTGAATAAAAAACCTTGCATACTTTTCTAGCCATTTGTGAAGTTTCTATTTTATCCCATATTAACAGGTGTTTATTTCTATAATTTTGTAAATTTATTTTCATCCCTCATTTCACTACCTCCACAACAACCCTCACATTTTGTTATAAAAAATTTTAAAAACTGTGGGCTTTTAGTAAGGTCTCTTCACCATCTTGCCAAATTTCAATATTTTATCTCATCAATAAATGGTTGATAATTTTACTTTTGTAAATTTCCAGCCCTGACCATTTTTCGTACCCCAATTTTGAATTTTAAATGTTCAATCTCTTCTGGTTTCAACTTGATGATTGATAAAATATTTTAATTTTCTACTGTATCTACCAAAAAGTTTGTTTTTTAATTTTCCGAAAAACCTCTTTCCATTTTAGTTTTTTTTTTGGTAATCTAAGAATGTTCAGACCCTTGTTACAGTTTGCGGTGATCCTTACACCTTTCTAGAAAGTTTCAATCTTTTACCACACTGATAAGTAGTTAATTATTTTAGTTTTGGCAATTTGGACACCCCCTATACCCTCCATTTCATCATCCTCTCACTTATAAAGATAAAATATTTAACACTAATTTTGTTATTTGGAGTGTTCCCTTTACATTCCTGGAAAATTTAGATCTCTACCTCTACCATAAAGTTTTTTTTTTTTAAATTATAAACCTCCCCTCCCATATCTTTCATTTAGGTATCAATTGAGAGTCAGTTGATTCAAATTTCGAAAAGCCAACACTGGCGGAATCTTGTTTACCGACCTTGAGAACCCCAGATATAACATTTATTGAAATTTAAATGAGAAATAACTATTTCCAAAAAATTTAATACCATTTATGTATTGATTTAGGGTCAGCCAACCAGAATTTTTTTTTTTAAATGACAGAATTGTGTTTAGTAGTGTTATAAATCTGCAGAAATCGAATTTCAACACAATCAGACGGACTTGATTTTTTTGGCCAATAAGGTAAGCATGGGTAATTTTTGGAGTCATCTCAGCTGCAGAGTATGGACATTTTACCTTCACTATTCTATCCTCACCGATAAGAGCATCTGGCAACGCTCCTAAGTATGGTTCGTCTCTGTCTAAAAAAAGGCCACACAGTGTACTACTGTAACCCTTTCCCCCCCCCCCAAGGTCATTAATTAAATCTCCTTACTTTATTTGGCCATACATCATTGAGTTTGTAGTTCAGAGCTGTACAGAATTTGTTTAAAACCCACGCTGTTAATAATTTTCTTCTTTGTTCAAGCCAGTCATCACTTTCTCTCTGCGAAAATGTACAGTAAGATGTTATAAAGCTTGTCTTTCTTCTTTTTTTTTCATTTTATAGACATTAAAAATTTGGTCTTTCTCTCTTTCATATTCATCTTCACTCATGTCTGGTCGCTGTTTATTGGCACAGTAGGCTTGGTCCTGGTTACCTTTTTCGCGAAAAAAAAAAGAAAAAGAAGAAAAAAGGAACTCTTCTTAGCTTTGGCTTTTTTCTACAACTTTTTTTCTCAGAGTTCTTTCATCTTTCTCTCCATTACTAAATCTTAATAGATTTGTGAAGTAGTTAATGTGCATTTCCTGTGTTGTGTTGAACCACTGCAGCCGCACATCTTACTTCATAGCTGTTAGCCAATGATGAATTGATTCTTTTCCCGCGGATGAATCTTGCAAAAAGGTACCATTATATTGTTTCGCAATGTTGCTGTTTACATCCTACATCTTGTATAAGACCGCGACTGTTTGGTACCTCATAAGTCAGTATTGTCTACTAGACGAACATTCTATTGAGATAATGTAAGAGTAATTAATTTCAATGCAATCAAAAAAAGCTCCCAACCAACGTCGGCAATTGCCGATCAGAAAGGGTCGGCAGGTCCCCGGAAGAGGCTGGCAGTAGATGCGTTAAAACATTTATTTTATTGTTTCTGTTTGGGATGTGATTTCATTCACAGGAACCTAGTACAATATCTAGCAACAGTATAAACTGCCTCAAGCTTGAACAGATGAAGTGTTCCCCCATCCTCTTCTTTAGAGGAAAAATTGTGCTATGTATCGTGACACGAGTATGAGAAAGGGTCGATGGGTTGCAATGCATGTGTATATTCCATTCACGATAGGTTTTTACCTGATGACAGTTCAAAAATCATATGTTTAGGTTTTGGGTTGCCAACACTTGTAAAAGATCACAGTTTTGGTATAAATGTTAAGATCTTTAATTACCTGTTATATATTAAATTTAAAATAACGTAAACTTAAGTTTTCTCATAATATTTCATTTTTTTAAATAATTTATTTTTGTCCAACTCGAAACAATATTTTAAACATAATTAAAAGTACTTATTTTTCGTTTTGGAACGTTACTGATTTTGTGTAATATAGTGCACACATCAATACCTTTTAATACAGGCATCGTATTTACTTGGAAAAGAGAAAATTGTTGTCATTTTTTTTACATACAATACATGATTTTATGATTATTTTATCGTATTTTGAAATATTTAACTGAATAAAATATTTTCATCAACTGCGTGTCTGCATCATTGTAAAAAACTTGTTTACCGTTATGTTCAATCATATGGTTTAGATTCGTCAGTCGCCATTTTGAAGCTATGTTCGTTAGAAGTTTTTGTGAAAGTGGTGTGAATATTTTTTTAAGGGGAATAAAACTATAAATAAACTTTGTGTCCGACCTCAAATAAATATATAAATAATATTGGCCTAAATTACTGTGGTTAACTATCACATTAATATATTACCATCTGTTTTCATTACAGTCATGCAAAGTGATAGATGTCAGCTGTTGGCGTAGTGATATATTAGGGATTACTTCTAGTAACATTTCGAGCTGTCATTGAGATAAACTTAGCTCGTGAATGCCTTATACACCGTCGAAGATATTCCACCCATAGTTAAGGAAACAGATTAATCTGAAATAAGTCTACCTGACATTGATTCGAGACAGAAAGGGTACCTACTGGTAGTTATGGAAACTTATTGAACCAGTCTTAATAGTAGCCAATTTGAAATCATTCGGCCGACACATGTAAAGCGACGCATTTATGGCGGTAGGAAAAGGAAAGACAAAGGGTAAAATAGAAACAGGTTCACTGGTTGAGTTTTAATCTAAAAATTTAATTATTGTTATTATTATTATTATTATTAGCAACGCGTCTTACTACCCATTAGGAAACAGCCCTGGTGTCATTTTAAATAACTAATTTAAATTAAATAAGTCTTCGCCAAAATATTTCCAAGCATAAAATGGAATATGAACTGAACCAGTGAACACATCTGTCTTTACCCTGATAATGTATTTATATCTTAAGGCTAACATCAGAATATTTTCTGGCTGATACAAAAAAAAAAATATGAAAAGTAAAAACTGAAAATCAAATGTTAGTAAGTTATTATAAGTATTGCCGCCAATTATGTGTGTCTTAAACTATCTAGATTTTTAAGCTTACCTGACTATCAAAGTTTATAGTAATTCCAGAAAGTAACGATGTGATGTTTGATTGGGGCGCAGCAAGAATGAACCATTTACAGTCTGAAAAAATGGTGTTTCTGTCACTTGATACCTGTTCAACAAAATGGAAATTATACTATTGATTGCTATTCATTTTAAGCTCTTAGGCTTGTTGATGTAATGTGATTAATTAGTGATGGCATGTAAAATTAAAATAATAATAATATTTAGCACTGCATCTTACTACCCGTTCGGGTTATACTCTTTAAGTACTAATTACTCTAATGGATTAGGAATTTGGAAGGTTGAATTAGAGGAAGTGAACCCGCATTTGCGTGGATGGAGAGTGGAAAACCATTTAGGAAAAACCTCCCCCAGTTCACCTGACCGAGATTCGAACCTCAATCTCCCCGTCCCCAGCAGTCGAGCTCAACATGACAAGCGCGTTAGCCAACTACGCCACCGAGGCGGGTAAAATAAAAAAAAATAAAAAATCTCAAACCAATAGTATGTTTTCAAATTTAAATTGCAATCTCTCCTTTCCGTGGATCTAGGAGAGGAGCAAAGTGTATATCAACCAATCCTGTGGGATATTTGTGAAGGGAAGGTCCGACCATGTGGGAGCCCTTGCTTATATGGTACACATTGTCGTGGTATCGGGTGTTTTCCTTAAAAAATGTCCAGTATAGTTTTTATGAGATCACTAATCCAAGATGTCCACACTCGGTGACATAAATATAATGAAATTGAATATATTATGTCTTAGATTGATCATATGCAAAAACTGTATATAACCTTTTTTTATTTATTATAAAAATTTGAACAAAACTGCTCATTAAATATTTTTATATATCTCTTAACGGTTGTGGAGATATTGTCAATTTTATTTTGATGAAACGTATTATGTCTCAATTTATCACTTCTTTGTCCCTATATATGCCACTTCTTCCTAATGATTATGATTCAACCAAGAGTTTTTTTTCATGCTGCATGTCTTACTGTAACATTCCTTATCTGTTTCATTTTGAATGTTTAACTTTTGAAAGCTATGTCAGCCTTATTGTGATTAAATAGGAGTGTTGAGGCTAGTACAGTAGCCCCGTGGCTTATTTGGTGCTGACTGATAGCTCACAGCTGACTTCTGACAGTCAAAATTTAGGCATATACCTAAATTTTGACTGTCAGAAGTGACAGCTGCCAAAAACAAGTTTTTGCGGATCATCTGGTTTGGCGTAAGGATACGTAATTCGGTCTGGTAAATTTTTAAAGCTGTCAGTCAGCACCAAAGAAGCCATGGGGCTACTGTAGGTACACTTAATATGGGGTAAGTTGGCTATGTGCGCCACAATGCCCTGTCCCATTTTTCACAGATTTCTGCCATTTTATTTCATGTGATGTATTAACTGATTCATTATTCGTTAAGGGGCCGGTCAACACTCGTTCACCTATAAAAATGCGGTATTACAAAATAAAAGATTGTTACAGAACCGTTCTATGAATTTGAAATTGGTTTTCAACAATGAAAAGGAATTTATATTATTTAGGAAGAAGACTGTATAACTTTTACTAATCATACTAATTAAATTATACAGTGGAAACTATCACATTTTCAGCCTTGCACTATTTTGCTTATAATGACTTCATTAAGTTAAATATTCAAAATTGAATTTACAAATAAAGCATAACTAGTTTTACTTTAATTTTGCTAGATTAGAATTTTTACTTAGTGTTCTATTATTTTTTATATATATTTTTAAATGAATAATTACTTTAAAAAGTTCTGCTTTTACGGGCTCCGCAGTTGGACGCCAATTGAAGAGGTACTGTTCTACGGGTTCCACGGTTTGAGTCACAATTGAATAGTTTTCTGTTTTTCGTGTCACTCTGTTGGATCCAATTGAAGCGGTACTGTTTAATTAGCTGATAATTGCCCCGTGATCGAGCACTAATTAAAGCGGTATGGTATTTTGATGACATAGCCCTCATCAAGGCTATGTACAAGTTTAGACTCTACTCCCCCCTTAAATACAGAGGTGATTGCTACCTGTGATAAAGGTTTCAGAGGATTATAGTTTTGTTTTGTTTGCTTGCTAACTCAGTCTCACTCTTTGGTAGGATGAAGGGAAAGGGAGTAGGCTTTCTAAAGTGCTGACAGTTCTGGCAACACTGTGGGCTGACTGAGCCGCCGAAGACAAAAGTATAACTCAATTAGTTTCTTCTGATACTGTAAATTAGGGGCTGGCAGTGAAACGACTCTTCACTTCCGACAACCAATGGCATCACTCGCAATTACAAATGAAAGACTGAAAGAGCTAAAAAATAGCTTACAGATTTTTCTATTGTAACCCAATTTTGACACATATGGCCGTTAAAATTAGTACTTTGAAAACATTTTATTTGTTTTTGTAAACTTTATACTCAATCAAACGGTTTTGCTCATCAATGTTTGTCATATTAGCCTTAATTTTACCTTCTTATTACTATTATTATTATTAGCATCGCGTCTTACTACCCGTTCGGGTTATTACGCACTTACACTAATGTGTAATGGTAGAGTGATTGTGAGATGAAATGGAGGACCTACAGTTTAACGTGGGATCCGAACCACGGTGAAGGTCTGGCATTCCCCACATTCATAAGATGTCTTGTCAGAGGTGAAGGAGGGGTTTGGTAATCAGATAAATCTGTGCTGGGACCAAGGATTGAACCCCGGCCGCCAGCACAGAAGTCCGACACCTTACCCCTAGACCGCCAGGTCACCACTCCAACTATAAAAGCTACACGGTTGAGACTACGGTACTTTACATAAGTTCTGTGAGAACTGGTAACTGGGAGCTACATTTAGCTGAATTGGAAGATTTTGTAAAATACTCTTTTGCTCTTTATTTAAGAAACCATGCGAGTGTGATTGCATGGCATGTAGCTGAATTAAAACTGCTAGAAAACACAGATCCTGATTTGTGGCCATAATTCATGAAAGGGAACTGGATTGTCGACAAGAGTACGTTACCATTTTGTGCTTTGGGTAATGATGATGCTTTGGAGCGGAAAATAGAGCAATGAAAGTATTGAGTGGTCTGGAAAATATCGCCCCCCAATAAAGAGGCATCGGCAAGGTTATTTTTCACCTCGTCTGAACTGTCCCGGCCAACCACAGGAGCAAGGAAACTGGTAGGAATGATAGAATATGTTTGTTTTAATCATCATCAACGTACAACATTACCCGCCTCGGTGGTGTAGTTGGCTAACGCGCTTGTCGTGTTGAGCTCGACTGCTGAGGACGGGGAGATCGAGGTTCGAATCTCGGTCGGGTGAACTGGGCAGGGGGGGGGTTCCTAAATGGTTTTCCACTCTCCCTCCACGCAAATGCGGGTTCAATTCCTCTAATTCAACCTTCCCAATCCATTAGAGTAATTAGTACTTAAAAGCGTATAACCCGAACGGGTAGTAAGACACGGTGCTAAATATTATTATTATTAACTTACAACATTGAAGTCAAAATGGCACATTAGTGAAGTGCGGGTAGTCTACAACACCATAATAAATTCAACGGATCTTACTTATGTCATAAGTTGGCCTGTGCCTGATAAATTTCAGTTCAAAACCAGTATTCAGGGAAGAAATTCAGAAGGATGCATCAAGAATGTCAATATTTGGGATGAATTTGTATTGCACCTTCAAAGTGAGTGAATTGAGTCTGAAAAAACAAATTTCTGGGTAAAAATAGCACAAATTGAATTGAATTGGTGTAAAACAGCTTTCAAGAGTTCCAAACCAAAGTAGCTGAAACTATAATTCAACTAAAAGTGGATCAATTTTTGTTCATCTGTTTGCTAGTTGCTCCAAGAAGTCGACCAGATATCGATCTTAAGGATTCTCTATAGACACTTATGAATTGTCTATAGTTCCTTGTTCAATGTTCACTTTAGATGGAACACAACTATTACGTACAAACAAAAGCAAGTTGACGAAACTACTCGAAGATCAAGCCACTGCAACTTGTAAATAGGAAGAAGACATAACTGATACCTTACAACCACACACGGAGAAACTACAGTAGCACCATGTCTTCTTTGGTGCTGAGTGACAGCTTTGAAAAGTTACCAGACCAAATTATATATCCCTATGCCGAACTATATGATCTGCAAAAACATGTTTTTAGCAGCTGTCACTTCTGACAGTCAAAATTTAGGTATCTACCTAAATGTTGACTGTGAGAAGTCAGCTGTTAGCTGTCAGTCAGCACCAAAGAAGCCATGGGGCTACTGTATATATGACTAAGTCGTTCATCAGTTGTAAACACATCTAAAAGACTTACTCTAACAGTTCATGACGGTATGGCAGAAGTACAGGCCATGGAAAAAGCCAGCATATGTTAAAACATGTAGTGACCTGGCCGTTGAATTTAACAAGAAGCTGGACTATCTATCCACTATCGAAGTACGATGAAATTCACTTGGTCTTTGACACTTACAAAGAAGACTCACTTAAATCTGTCATGCGTGAGAAAAGAGCTGGCAAAGCGTAAGCAATCCAGTTCAATACAATGGTAAGATATCATTGAAGATGCTGCTATCGCATGTTAGAATAAAAGATAACTTAACACCGTACCTATCTTAGAAAGCAACACACTATACATTTAGTCTTGGAGCGAAATGGTCATGTATTCATACGGTAATATAATAGGCGAATTTAAAAGAGATCATGAAGACGCAGACACAAAAATAATTTTGCATCCCCCGTTTTCCTCTCGTCGCGGCACCACCCAACTGCATATTCACTCAACAGATACAGATGTATTCAGTCTTTCTTTGTGGTGGCCCAAATACTTTCCACAGGACACTACATAACCGGAGTGGGGCAAAAATGGAGAATGATCAACCTCAACAAAGTAATACTTTCCACAGGATACTATGTAACCGGAGTGGGGCAAAAATGAAGAATGATCAACCTCAACAAAGTAATACTTTCCACAGGACACTATGTAACCGGAGTTGGGCAAAAATGGAGAATGATCAACCTCAACAAAGTAATACTTTCCACAACACACTATGTAAACAGAGTGGGGCAAAAATGAAGAATGATCAACCTCAACAAAGTAATACTTTCCACAGGACACTATGTAACCGGAGTGGGGCAAAAATGAAGAATGATCAACCTCAACAAAGTAATACTTTCCACAGGACACTATGTAACCGGAGTGGGGCAAAAATGAAGAATGATCAACCTCAACAAAGTAATACTTTCCACAGGACACTATGTAACCGGAGTGGGGCAAAAATGAAGAATGATCAACCTCAACAAAGTAAGTGAATCCCTGAGCCTTAAAAAAATGTCAGCCTTACTTGGGCTACACGCATTGTCCGGATGTGACACCACAGGATCATTGGCAAAGAAAGCAAAAAACCTATTTCTGGAAAGTCTTCAATACAGCTGTGTCATTTTAAGTATGGTTAAAATCATGGTGTGATCTATGGTATCATTATATAATTTAATTTATTTCTGTGCTTCTGTTTTGGAAGCATTCAAACATGCATTCAGGCAAAGACAATAATAAAATAAAGTGGTTAGCACATATGTTGTAGTTACTAGATAGATATGTTAATGATTTTGTTTACATACCCGTTTCAGGAAAGAAATAGTGACACGATCAAACGTAACCACAATATAATCATCATTGCGTGCGGAATGTTTGTTTCGGCATAGCATTGGTAAATCATCTGGCACAATTTTAAACCCGACTTGAACATGCCTTTTGGAGAATGTTCGGAAGATTTGTGCAAGCAGAGCCACATCACGAAGACCTGAAGAAAAATAATAATAATAATATTTAGCACTGCGTCTTACTACCCGTTCGGGTTTATACGCTTTAAGTACTAATTACTCTAATGGATTAGGAATTGGGAAGGTTTAATTAGAGAAAGTGAACCCGCATTTGCGTGGAGGGAGAGTGGAAAACCATTTAGAAAAAACCACCCCCAGTTCACCCGACCGATATTCGAACCTCGACCTCCCCATCCCTCAGCAGTTGAGCTCAACACAACTAGCGCGTTAGCCAACTACGCCACCGAGGCGGGTCTGAAGAAAAAAAGTGTTTATGTATTAGTAGGCCTGGGACAGGGTTTTTCTCAGCATTATGCCATTCCATCTCTTAGGATAAGTTGTCCCTTCTCAGTCTTGTCTAGCCAGCTCCTATTTATAAATAATCCTATGAGACTAAACAAGGGCTAAGAACCTTTTTGAGAATGTCCTTCCGATGTACAGTGTTGATAATGTTTTGATAAATGATTTTGTGGCACCATATTAATTATCAATATAAAAATGGACTAATGAATTATTTCATAATCTTTACTCACTATATTATTTTTATATCATAGCTTTTACATAATATAATTTAATTAATTTGTTAAAGTTATATATTATGCTATTTCAAATTCTTTTTAAAGTATAAGAATATTTTAGAAATTTGTATAGCATTTATAATAGGTACTTCAAGTAATTCACAAGGGATCAAATTAATGATGTTGTGGCAATAATAAAGGATCACTTTTCAAGAAAGTTTTGTTGAAAGATCTTCTCACATGCCACACATTAGACACACGTTTTTATAAACTCTGGCCTAGACTTATGAGTTTCCTTCATTCCAGGCCTCATAGCATAATTTGGGTGTCAAAAAGTAGGACATTTTAAAAACACTATATTCACCTCCTAGAGCCAAAATAAAATAAATAGTCAAGAACAATGTTTTTATGTTATTGGCCCTGTAGCAAAAATAGGAAAATGTATTTTATATATATAAAAAAGATGAGTGCTCAGCTATCATCAATCCCTTGAAATACTCCTTTTATCCCCCCTTTAATTTATGTCCTCTTTAATACAGTATTTATTCATCATTTAATTACAAATCCAAATTTGTAAATAATGGTAGTGAAACAAATTAGTAATAATAATGATGTTCATTACCATCAAAAGATGATATAGGTTAAAATAGAATGTCTTCCACCTTAAAATTAAATTTATTCAAAAAATAACCAGTGAAACATTATAATAAAAAATAAAAATAAATTTAACCGTTAGGCTTATATGCAAAAATAAAATAAAAACATTATTATTATTATTATTAGCACCGCGTCTGGGGACGCGGCAGTAGGCCTAAAATCATTTGGCCTAAAAATGAAACCAAAAGTCATTTGGCCTAAAGTCATTTGGCCTAAAAGGCG
>CABEEJ010006851.1:0-35964 GCA_901482245.1 Timema douglasi | reverse complement strand
ACCCCTCTCTCCTTTGTGCTGCCCACCGCCCCCATGACGGCCCCCGCCAGCCTGTTCCCGTGGTCTTCCCCGGCGTCGTCCGACCTGGAGCGTATCGCCGCGACGCTGAGGCGTCTCCGCGCCAGCGGCTGGTACCACGAGGGCTTGTCGTGGCAGGAGTCTGAGACGCTCTTGCAGACCACAGACGCCGGGACGTTCCTAGTCCGTGACTCCAATGACCCGCGCTACCTCTTCTCCCTGAGCGTCCAGACAGACCGGGGGCCGACCAGCGTGCGTCTTCATTACGTGTGTGGACACTTCCGGCTGGACGCCGAGCCCCGCCTGGCGCCGCTGCTGCCTTGGTTCGACTGCGTCGCGGCGCTTGTGCACTACTACGTGGCCGCCACCAGGAACACGTCCAACAAGTTACGGGAGGCCATCGCCGCGGCGCTCCCCTTGGCGCCGGGCAAAGATCAAGTGTTGATCGACGCCCAGGGTCACATGTACTCCCACATCCTGTTGACGACGCCGCTGTATAAGAAGAGACACGTGGCGACGCTCCAGCACTCGGCGCGTCTCGCCATCAACCGACAACTGACCAAGAGTCTCTGTCGGCGTCAGACCAACCCCTTCCTGCCGCCCCCGGAGACGTGCCTGCCCCTGCCTCCCTCCCTGGCCGAGTACGTGCGCGACTACCCCTACTGCCAGTGACCTCGTCTTCTGTGAAGACGTCGCCCGAGGTTCGACAATAATTATTCAACTGTTGATTCTTTCAGAGGAAGATCTTGTTGCATCAGTGCTCTGGCGGGGAATTGGTCCAGAGCTCCTCAAACTACTTTCAAGTGTTCATACGGCAAGACGTGGGAGATGGTGAAATGACCGTGTTTTGTCAAGAAGAGTTAGTTCTTACTGTCCTCGCAGTGTAGCCGAGAGGGTGGATGACGTCGCTAGCTATCTACCAACTCACGCCGTAGTCAGGTCTTATGTGCAAGTAAACCCTTTGATAGCTGTCAGACAAGTGAACAGAACATTGTCGCCAGCTTGGACTCGACCCGGGACCTCCAACTACAATTACCACAAGTATTTATTATTTATTAAAGCCTTGGTAACTTGAATACCAATTGCATTTAACTGCTCGTCTCTAAGTTATTGTTATGTTTTATGTTGCGATAACTCGACAAGACAAGTCGTAGCCCATCACATTACCTTTACAACGCACTGAGGTTCATTTTGTTTGTTTTACGAGCGATGTGAAGATGTTATTTTATTTGTTATATTTGTAAAAGTGTATTTATTTGTTTTAAGAGCTCGGGTTGGTCACAGCTAACTTGTAAACATTCTCAGACACAAGATTCCCGCATGTGTTTGTACCTTTGGATGTACAGTAAACATTATTAATAAATGATGGCGTTCTTCTGGTAAGAATGTTCAAACCAGTCGACGAGCATTCCACGTCAATCACTGTGTGGACTCTGCCCCCTTAAAACGTCGCTTTGTGTGTAAATGCTCACTTAATATAATGTACATTATTAAAGTATTTATTCAAGAAAATAATCCTTTGTTTTGTTTTAAACTGCCGACCCCGACAACTCACGCCTGTACCCTGACATCTCACCCCTGTACCCCGACAGCTCACCCCTCAAGTATCCTGACAACTCACGCCTGTACCATGACATCTCACCCCTCAAGTATCCTGACAACTCACGCCTGTACCCTGACAGCTCACCCCTGTACCCCGACAGCTCACCCCTCAAGTATCCATACTCCATACTCCATACTCTGCTAGACTATATTATCACGAGTTGTTACTTTAGGCTGTCAAAACATTCACACAATCAATTTGTCCCTTTTTGTGGGGGCGTCTGCGGTTCACCTGAAATAAAAAGGCTTTATAAACGAGAGCTTCTGAAAGACTGCATTCTCTTTATAAATAAAAATGGCGGACAGGACAAACTGAGCGCGGTTGATGACGCCATACAACTCGTATTCATGCGCGTGTGTTTACAAAATGGAAACTAATATTTTGCATGGCTATTTCTCTAAGCTATAAGATATGGTGGCCGTCTAGCAGATACGAGTCTGAGAATATTATTTGTTTATTATTTCATGTATGATAGTATATCTGGCTGCGACAGCGCTAATCTATAGGACTGTCCAAGAGAGAGGGATCAATCCCCCTAACTTTCTGTCTCTCTCTACTGATGTAGTGTTATTCCAGACCTGACTTGATGCTGTGTTTTCCTAAAAGACACGCGTCACGCCTCCTATATCATCCGAACACTAAAAAGCTGGGATCGCGCCAATAGCATCGTTAGGGATTCATTCCAGAAAAAGAAAAATGGCTAATTGAACGGAAAAAAATTCCAGTCATGCGATGATACTACATATTACACACTATCGGGGCCCCTTTAAAACAGATGAGTCACTTACTAGGAACCCTGGTTGTGAAGAAGAGAACTATCTGTCAAGGCCGCCAGTTCAGTTCTTGTTTTGTTGCTCTGATTGCAGTTTCCGGGATTCTCTGAATGGTCAGTAATAAATAGCTTTGTTGACGTCGACACTTTCCCTGGTGTCCTCGCACTCTGGACTTATGTCAGTTTATGGTGGAAGGGGGTGTTACAAATAAAATAACAGGATATATTTCTGGCTTTGGTTTATTTGATCCGCCCAAACTTGACACTTTTAACAATAGTAATATTAAGTTCCCAGAGGCGAGGCGGAACCAGGTACCTTCAAACATATATACAGGGTGTGGCTAGAACACAGTCGTTATGAGCACATGTTCTAGGGTTCCCTAGATTAATAGCCCAACTAGAAGCACCTCTTGTAGGTGACGTATCACTGCTGGTACACAGGCAAAGTTGTGTCAAGTTGGGCCAGACACCATCAAACCGAGGACGTGTGTTCATAAGGACTGTTGTTTGGAGGTGGTCTCTCCACACCTGTATGTGTGTGTATGTATAAAAGATAAATTAGTAATTGGTAGCCGTTGAGAGAGAAAGCCACCCCCTCCCCTTCCTTGTGTCTCAAAGGGGGGTTGCAAAACGTCAACACAGGTTTTGTATCCAGTCTAGTTTGAAGATACATAATTCCCTCTCTTTATAACTTTTAACGTTGGTAACACTGGCTATTGACCCGCCTCGCTACCAGGTCACAATTGAAAGCACCGGGATAATTTCTTGACTTACAGATAAAAACAATTGACTACCCAAGACCAAATCAGGGTCCTCTGAATTGTTATACACAACGGGAACTGAACTAAGGACAACAGGTATCAGGCCTAATCATTGTGGTCCTCAGTTCAAATCCCACCAACGGAACATGAGCTTTGTTGATCCCAAATGGTAATTGGCCAACGAGGACGAGAATTGACTAAATTGCATCACCGAGACCCTTGAACCAGGCAATACATCTTTGTGTAGTAATGGACGGATATACGAGTGGTTCAGGACCTCCGACCAAATACAGTTCATTGACTCTTATTGTAATGTATACTCTGTACAGACTAATGCACTCAACACAAGCAATTAACTAACGGCAGTTCAAAACATATCTCCCGACAGTCGGACAGTAGAAAAGTTTCAGGGTTGAATTGGCGTCATTTGTCAAGTACGGCCGCCCCGCTACTTTGTTCCGAACAACGGCGACAAGGAACAGAGTGAAAGGTCTGGTTACAGACTAATGTGATGGCGGTGAAATCTGCGCCAACGCACAGTACAATATCAGGATAGTACACTTCAGGCATCGAGTAACAACATGACATTTATTATAAAAATAGAGACTGATTGATCAATGTTGTCGAGAATTAAGACTTCAGAATAACTCCCCAACTAATACAACTTAGTTTGGATCGTGTGCTTCATTTTGAATATAATATAACCAGGGGGATTTGATAGTTGGCGACCCTAGACCCAGTCTCACTTCCTCCAGAGTTGCCAACCACACAGAGTCAAGTCACAACACCGGTCCTTTTATCAACTGTTAATATCGGCTTTGGATGAAAGTCGAGGGGAAAGCGATTGTCCGATATTATAGCCAACCGATGATTGGACACATCATTTCGTTGCTAGCGCTACCCTCAACAATAGCAACCCTAAGAGCTGGGAATATTATCAACATTATTAATGAAATCACAAAGTTAAGACAGAAGTATCACTTTCTGTATATTTAGGATAAGATATAGGGTCCGTTGGGGCAAAACAAGGCTCGCAAGATATCATCCAAATAGTAAGTTTTCACCGTAACAGTTCACTGGTTTATTTCCTGACCACTTGCTGTAGTTATGTACATGTGTAAGTCGATATACAAAACAATATTCTATATATAATATGTACACGAATGAGTATATTACATATTATGTGTGTGTACAAAGTTTCGATACTCTTTGTATCAACGCATTCTACTTGGAATATCAAACATCGCAGTCAAAACAAAAGTGAATATAAAAAAACATGCAAAGATCCACAGTGGTCAGTTGAAACAACGAATAAATGTTCGGCCATCTTGTCCTTCCAACTCGACTACAAGAACTTGGGTCCGTAGAGTAGTCGACCACAGACTGGCAAAACCTGGTTAATGCATTTATTAAAATTTATCACACAGCCCAATTTTCAAAACCTTGAAACAAAATAAAGATTACAAGGGCGCCTGAATTGAGGGCAATAACGCCTGGGAGAGGGGAGGTGATTAGAGAACGGCAGGTGTTTTTTCAGGTGTGTGCTAAACTCTAGTGTGCCAATGATTCTAACGCACTAATTTTGGACACATAATGTGGCCAGAAAGGGCAGGGATTCAAGTTGAACAGTTATCTAAGACTAGGCGTGGGCTAAGTCAGTTTGTAAGTCTTGTGCAACCACATTTTTTCCATACTTATTGAAGCGTTTCTAGGGAAGTTGCAATACTATCAAATGTTGACGACGGAGGATCCACCCTTCAAAACCGATTGAGCGTGATCAGCTGTCAATGACGATTTAGACAAATCTTAAAAAATATACAAAGATATTTATTATTTACAAAGGGCTGATTAAGTTTTTTAGCAGTAGTAATTTTTTTTTTTCATTTTTGAATAATTTACAAATTATTTACAAATATATATGGTCAAATTTATCAGTTATAAAAGCTGTCGTATTTACAAAATAACAAGAAGAGCTTTAAAGACTTTTTAAGTCACAATCTTCATAGTTCTATTTTAAATATTGAACTAATAATTAAATCACTTTTTAAAAAAATACTTCTAAATCTAAGTGCAAGCTTTGTCGTTTCCGCTTCGAAGAAGTGTATTTTCCCCTTAAACAAGTCAGGAATGACCTTGAAAAGAGAAGCCACCCCTTCATTTGACCCTGGTGTCTCAAGGTTGATATTCCTGGACACGCAGGTCAAGGGTCAGAGATATATCATTAAGTCTATGCAAAGCTTCAAAAGTTTAAAGCTTAGTACGTTGAGTCCGTCGAGCCCGCAAGGACCCCGTTGAGCTCCGAGAGCATACCTGCCCCCTTAGTGTATTTATGATAGTTTCAAACACAAATAAAGCATGTTCGCATATTTTCTCCATTTTGAATATCTATTGATAAATAATAAAACATTTTATGTTTAAATAACAGCATTAGGCTACAAAAAATTATATTATTTGTAAATATAATAAACTTCCCAATTTGAAAAGGTAGCGGCTCTCAATGGGGCTACCAATGGGCTGTGAACAGCAGCGGGCCTGTGGACCGCACTCAAAAATTACAATTTTTGACCATAATACATCTAAATATTTTTTTAAAGCTATTTTCCCATGAACGGCGGCTTTTGTTTTGAGATGATTGGTGCCGAAAAAATTAATTTTGTTCAAGGAGTAGATGTGATCATTCCAGTTGGAGCTTGACGTGTTATTAACATTCTTTAATTACCTCCTTTCACTTTGGTTTTTGTTTCCTCTTATAGGATAGGACGAAACCTAGGTTGGGGGAGTGATGATTGGTTCTGTCCAGTGGCAGCAGTGTGGACCGTGTTCTTCTTTTCGTTGTAAGCGATAGGCCCCTTGCACGATGCTGTCACAACGACCTGAAGGGGAGTGGACCATCACTCGACAGCGAACCCGCACGTCTCCTCCACGGCCTGCGTCAGCTTGTCGTACATCTTGGCGTGGCAGTCGTACGGAGGGATGTCGATGCGGTTGAAGCACGTGTGGGCCTTGGGCAGATTCTCCGCCGGAGCCTCGATCACGTGGATGGTGAAGAGCCGCGGGCCCGCCGCGCCGGTGGATCCTGCGGAACAAACCCAGGACTCTGTCACTACCAAGAAGAACGTCACCGAGGCGTCGTGTCGGAACTTGGGAGTTGTGTTATCCTTGGAGAGCCTTGAACCCCTGCAGGGGTACCCGGGAACTGCCCGTGACAAACTGGAGCAGCCGGGCCCTCATCTCCTCTCCGTACTCCTCCACTATCTGCCAGAACCACTTCACCACCGGCGTGTCCGGCGTGCAGTGCTGGAATAACGGTTCAAACACAGGCGGTTAACACAAGAGCGACAGTGCCAAGATTCCCGGGTAGGAATGAACCAAGGACCTACCTTGAGCCTGGTGTTGTTCTTCCAGTCGGCGATGTCGATGGAGCCCAACCCGCCAATGACGAGTTCTATCTCCCGCTCGTCAAAGGGCCTCAACAGTTGACTGGGTACCAGCTCTGTGTATCCCTTCTGTAGGGCTAGGAACTGCTGCTCTATCCCTCGCATGAACCTGTAGTTAACGTACAACCTGAAAACATTGACCAGACATGGAGTGAGGATGTAAGTGATGTAACGAGACCGTACTCGTCACGAGGAGAGCGCACTCACTTGACGTATTCCCTCTTGTTGTCCTCGGTGACCAGAATGTCTCGGCCCCCGGGTTTCAGTTCGTGCACTCGAAGAACTCCAAAGCTGTTCTGTTCCACAGAGAAGGTCGTGTCGATGATCCCCGTTATGTTGTTATCACTGGAAACACACAGTCATTGTTGGTTACCCTGTCTCTTGAGACATGCAAAGGATGAGGTTAATTTTAGGGGAAGAGTGGTGGTATTTTCCTCAAAAAGCGATGATATTATTTACATAAATATGAGTTGAATTATTATTCATTAAAACAAACTAGCATAAAATTGTCTTACATTTTTTGTTCATCTTGTGTATTTAACTATTTTTTTAACATATTCAGAAGAAAATAAAATGTAAATACGCATAAAACATTTTCGAAAGATCTTAGCAGCTCAGTTACATTTGTACTGTGGGCCTCTCACTTTAAATTTAACTAAACCTATAAGGAAAACCTCTGTTCGCTTACTGAGGTAGTTGTATTATATTTGGGAGAAGGTGCAGGAAAGGTGGATACAAACACAATATGGCCTTTACAATGGAAAGAAGAACACAGTTCACACTTTACACTGCTGCCAATGGACAAAGAGGTAATGGATGTCTCTTAAAGAAAATTGATCGTCACCGCCCAATCCCCCGACCTAGGTTTCATTCTATCGGCAGCAGTGTAAAGTGTGAACTGTGTTCTTCTTTTCATTGTAACAGCCATATTGTGTTCGTCCCCCTTTTATATGTTTCTATCCACCTTTTCTATACCTTCTTCTAAATATAATACAATTTAAATTTAACTAGAAATTATGCAGCAAAATTGTGTCAAGGAGCATTGACTTTTTCTTTTATCCAAAATGTGTTTACTTGTCGACGATGGAATCTTCTTGTTAATATGGGATACACAACGGTCGGCAAAGCAGGCGCTGTCTCGGCTTTGAGATGGAATTATAGAAACTTTTATAAATATTCCCACAAAAGAAAATGAAAAACCAAAAAGCCAACTGGAGGCAGCAAGTTTATCAGACAAATTCAATGGCTATGAAAAATCCTTATTGACAGTTATATGGGACCAACTATAACAAAAAATATTTGTGACAAGATCTAAAAACAAATGTAATGTACTACAACTAACCTCAATTCTCTTCCTGTATTTATTATTTATATTAGAAACAAATGTGAAGACCTTGAGAAACCTGCAAATTCACTCACTAAAATTAGAAATTTCCGAGATGGCAGAAAAAAGATGAGAAAATTAAAGTTTTACGAGACATCATCTAATGACACATTTCAGTACTGAATAAAGTTTTGTTACGAACATTCCAAATGTAATTTGTGATAAAATTATATCTAAAAAGAATAATCCAAGTACATTTTACAACAAGGTTTTAAAACATTTTCAATAAGCGACAATGAATTTAATGAATTTGTAAGAAATTTAAGTAAAAAATACGAAAAAGATGAACTTCATCAATTCATAACTATATTTGAAAAGAAAAAGTGACTTTTCCCGGTGAAATATCGACGGTATTAACGGAAGGACTTCATCTACATTCCGTGGAGAGAATATTCAACATTCTTTTAACATTACCGATTTGCAATGCAAGTTGCAAAAGATCACCAGTATCGAAACGCGTGAAAAACTATTTGCGTAATCTACCAAGTCATTTACTAAGTCACATGCATTTAAATTCACAAAAATAGAAGTGAAGAAAGTTCTGATTGAATAAAATTTTATATTCATATTCTAATTAATGTGATTTAGTCAGTTGGTAAACGACTTCTATCGTTGTTTCACTTGATTTGCTGTATAATATTTTGTTTTTATATTTTTCCTTAGTCATTAATACACTTCTTAACGAGTTGAATCTAGTTTTTTAGTTGAAAATTATATTTTTCAGATCGTGTAGTCTAATCTTTGTTTCCGGGAAGCGAGGAGGATAGGGGCCCCGAAATCAGGTTGTGCAAGAGTGTGAGTATGGTTGGATCTTACAGAGATTCAAGCCTGATCTCGCGTCGTATCGACACTCACAGCATCCAGGTGAGGCTCCGGTGCAGCTCTGGGTCCACCCCCTCGATGTCGATCAGGGTGATTGGTTTGTTCAGCAACATCTTGTAGAAGGGTGTGGTGAAACCTCCGTCAATGTAGTGGCCGTGGAACACCGCGATACCGATGATACGGCCGGCAAAGTGGAAGTACGAGAGGTGTTCCTGGAGAACACCGATAACTTACAAACTAGAACACTTTGACCATGAGGCAGGTCTAAAGTACAATACTAGTCGCTAGAACACTTTGACCAGAGGCAGGTCTAAAGTACAATACTAGTCGCTCAGTTACAAACATCTAGAAAGATATTCCAGATTAAGAGACAAAACTAAACGTGGTTCAGCGCCTACATAATCACAGGACTAACACAACAACCACGCCCCAGAATCACTAAACTTTTCTTTATCAGCCCGATTAGCCGTTTGGGTTATACCTCATACACCTATGTATTAATTACACTAATGTGTTAGGGGTTAGGAAGGTTTAATTTTGAGGAAGCGCACTTGCATTTGCATAGAAAAAGAGTGAAAAAAACCCCTCTACAAGGATCGAACCTTGGTCTCCTTGTGATCGGCAGTGAGGTTGATTGCAAGAGTAGCACATTATATGATGTGGCCAGCAAACCGTATCGACTCACCGGGTTGATGCTACTGTCCGGGTTGATCTGCAGTGTGTAGTTGTCCTCGCGAGAGTACTGGAACAGCCCGTACTGCGGGTTGAGCATCTCGTGGGACAGCAGGTACAGCCATTCCCGCGCCACACCCCCGTAATCTAGGCCCTCCTCCCCGCGGAACTTCACCATGAGCCTCTTGCGCATGTCCTTGGGCCTCATCTTCATGACCAGCCGATAAGACTCCTGGAAGGGGTCATGTTGTCAGTACACTCGTGTCAAGTGTGGTCGATGTTTGTGAGTTGAGTACAACATACCGTACAACACCAAGTCTAACAAGTCCTAGCGAGGTTGTATTGGATAAAGGACATATTTACATAGTTAAATTATACTTTGCACATTTATTAACCTTTTAATATTATTATTATTATTATTATTAGCACCGCGTCTTACTACCCGTTCGGGTTATACGCACTTACGCTAATGTGTAATGGTAGGGTGATTGTGACATGAAATGGAGGACCTACAGTTTAACGTGGAATCCGAACCACGGTGGAGGCCTGGCATTCTACACATTCACAAGATGTCTTGTCAGAGGTGAAGGAAGGGTTTGGTAATCAGATAGATCTGTGCCGGGACCGAGGATTGAACCCCGGCCGCCAGCACAGAAGTCTGACACCTTATCCTTAGACCGCCAGGTCACCCGCTATGTTTATAGCAAGAGCTTCTAAAAGGGGGCCCACAATGCCTTGTGTTTTGCAGCCCACGGAGTGTCTTGGAAAAGTAATCTACCGAGGTAAAACTATAAACTGATGTTCATTCGGTAATAAACTCAACTGTGATCTATTTTTGTGAGAGTATGTGTACCCGCACCAGCCCTATCTACGTCCACAGTGACAACAACTACTACTATCTGGAGGAGCCTGATGGAACTACCTCGAAAATCTCCGCCCGGGACACCTCCAGGCGGCAATGTCCGCTCTGGGGCTGTAGCGCCTGTAGTTCCGCTCGTAGCACTCTCTGCTTGGCCACAAGGTCGCGCTTATACTTGGGCAGACTTTCACTGTCCAACAGGTCCTTGGGGAGCTCGCCCACCCTGGGAGGCGGCGTGGGGGGCTCTATGGGGGGCGGGGCCTCACTGGCTGCAGGCTCCACCTGGGCCTCTTCCGTGGGGGGACTAGCAGGGGTGGAGGCAGGGGGCTCGGCCGCTGTGGAGGGCTGGACCAGTGGTGGTGCGGTCTGCTTCCTGTGACAAGCAATGACACACCCTCAATGAAACGTTCAGGTCGACACACTCAACTTCAGATACAGCTACAGCACAATGAACTAGTTACATACTTGTTTATGAGGCTCGTAATGACTCCCAAGTTAGTTACATACTTGTTTATGAGGCTCGTAATGACCCCAAGCTAGTTACGTACTTGTTTATGAGGCTCGTAATGAACCCAAGTTAGTTACATACTTGTTTATGAGGCTCGTAATGACCCCAAGTTAGTTACATACTTGTTTATGAGGCTCGTAATGATCCCAAGCTAGTTACGTACTTGTTTATGAGGCTCGTAATGACCCCAAGCTAGTTACATACTTGTTTATGAGGCTCGTAATGACCCCAAGTTAGTTACGTACTTGTTTATGAGGCTCGTAATGACCCCAAGTTAGTTACGTACTTGTTTATGAGGCTCGTAATGACCCCAAGTTAGTTACGTACTTGTTTATGAGGCTCGTAATGACCCCAAGTTAGTTACGTACTTGTTTATGAGGCTCGTAATGACGGTGGCTGACAGCCGCGGATCTGTAAACTGCGTGGTTCTGTTGTTGTGGTCGACATAGTAGATTCGACCAGAGATGGTCTGTCTCATTTCCCAGCCAGGGGGCAGAGGCCCCAGTTCAGACAGGACACTGTTAGGGCAGTTGGCCGGTAGAAGGTCGCGAGGTATTCGGGGATCGTGCCAAGTGCTCACACCCGTCGGTATGTGGTAGAAGTACACTTGGCCCTGCTGTGTTGTACGCAGCTCTAGACAGAACAGTTGAGAGTTCAACAAGCTGTCTTTGCTGTGTACACTTTACCGATAATAATATAGGGTGGATTTAAAAATAAATGCACCTGTACTTGCCTAGAGAGAGGGTGGAAAATCCTATTGTTAAATACGAGCCAGGGGTTTTCACTTTCACAGTCTCTCGATACCCCGGTCACTCACCATATCCTTGGGGCAAGTCCCCCGGCTGGGATAGATGTTGTTGCCGCGGGTGAGCGGAACGAGCGACGCCGTTGTGCTGTACGGAATTGCGCTGTCTTCCTGAGCGTCTTCTCGCAGACGAGGGTTGACTTCCCGTGCTCTCCCTGCGGCCGGCCGGTTCGTCGTGGAGCCGAGAACTGCGCCGGTCCCTGGACAGAGAGAGAGGGGCCTCGGTTACTTGTGACAAGACCAGAGCTTGCGTCTCGTCAGTAGGTTCCAGGTGCAATAGCCCAGTCTTAACCTAACTATATCACCGAGTGTATGAAATATTCTCAAAGTCCGAATATTTCTTTGCTGGTTGTTTTATTCTTTGAAAATATAATATTGTGGTCACTTATATCATTTTATAAACAATAATCAAAGTTAAAGTTATTTATTGCACAAGTACTCGCAATATTTCGTTTTAATCCGATAAATCAAATTATTATTATTACAAATTCCAATTAAATTATTTAAGATATTTTTAATTTGAACATAAATGTACAACATACTTTACAGCTTAGAATGGAAATAACTGATCATAAATAGGGTTATATTTCGGGAGGTTCAGGAAAGAAGAACACAGTTAACACTTTACACTGCTGCCACTGGACAGAGAAGTAATGGCTGCCTCTTGAAGAAAATAGATCGTTGCTGCTCACAATCCCATGACCTAGGTCAGTTAACACCAGGCTGGAGTGTATTTTTTATTCAACTTAGTCCAATAAACCGTGTCCAAATAACGACTATCTGAGCTATAACGATGTTAGCGAGATTCTATGCTCCAGTCAATTTATGTCTCTTTAATAACTTCTGTAAAACGTTAAATCATTCAAATGTTTCACTTTTAGAATTAGATTCCATTAAAACCGAATCTCGGACCTAATTAGATGTGAACTTTCTAATCCTTGAGGATAATCGAGATTCAAGAGAATTTCGGATTAAGACTCGAATCCTAATTATTATAAATTTTTTTTTTCAATTTCCCAAATGAAATTTGACTCAGAGTTCTAATAGTGATTATTGTGGTTTAAATTGGGAGGGATAGCCAGCACACTTACCTGGGTGATACTGGAGTAGAGATTGTTTAGATAGAACACTAAAAAACAAGTCTAAAGACAAATCTTTCACTGTCACAGACAGCTTCATCAGGTCAGGAGAGTAGACTGATTTCTTGGTTGAACTGTAAGGTTCTCCTGACCTGATGAAGTTGTCTGTGACAGTGAAAGTTTGTCTTTAGACTTGTTTTTTAGTGTTCTATCTAAACAATTTCTACTCCAGTATCACCTAGGTAAGTGAGCTGGCTATCCCTCCTAATTTAAACCATGATTTAGGTCCAGTTTCATAGTCAAATTTAGTACGTCTCAAGTGCAGCGCTACACTAAGTACATGACGACACCTACCTAAACTCGAATGGAATGGGCCATTCTCGCATAGGAAACTGGCCCGTTCCATTCTGGTTTAGGTAGGCGTCGTCATGTACTTAGTGTAGCGCCGCACTTGAGACGTACTAAATTTGACTATGAAACTGGACCTAAGCCTAATAGTGATTATTGGTGTTTCAGAACCAACGGTAATTAAAGTATGAGCTTAACAACCAGTTTCCAGACCAGTAATTTAACACTCAACTGAACGGTTTATAAGAAAGAATGTTAACAGTTACTATTTGTATTTTATATTACTATACTATATTTATTAGGGGTTTTCATTCGAGCCTCGAGTATTGTATATTCATAATTTTAAAATGTTAGAAAGTATATTAAAACACATATTCTTAAAAGATGAATGATACTCATTTTTACAAATAGTTAATAATNTAGCACCGCGTCTTACTACCCGTTCGGGTTATACCCACTTACGCTAATGTGTAATGGTAGGGTGATTGTGAGATGAAATGGGGGACCTACAGTTTAACGTGGAATCCGAACCACGGTGGAGGCCTGGCATTCCCCACATTCACAAGATGTCTTGTCAGAGGTGAAGGAAGGGTTTGGTAATCAGATAAATCTGTGCCGGGACCGAGGATTGAACCCCGAACCGCCAGCACAGAAGTCTGACACCTTACCCCTAGACCGCCAGGTCACCTTTTATTAATGTTAAAGTTGAAATTAATATTTAACAATTTGTTAAGTAACCAAACGATTTATAAGTGGAATTGCTGATATTATCTCAATTAAACAGCCTAAGCTTAATATTGCGTTTTAAAAATTGATTATTAAGTACCTCAAGTAGAAGCTTGAAAATGACGAGCTTACAAAACCTTCAAGCTCGAGTTCGAGCTCGAAATACGAGTACTTGCAAAGCCGTAATATTTATATTTCCTATTATGTTCATAATTATTACAAGATTCGAATTCAAACTTTCGCACTAATTGACCTGGGAACGGAACAGACCGGGCGTTCAGGTGTATATGACGCACCCACCTGTTGATATTGTTGCGCGCAGAGTGGCTCGATACAGGCGTGAGTGCGGTGTCTCCCGGGGACATGCAGTCCACGTCCGGAGGGGGCGACATGCTGGAGCCCCCTGGTGGGGGGGTGTTGGTGGGGATGATACCATTGTAGTGGGGCCTGCTGGAATATATGGTTATTTATTAACTGTAAGGAACAAAGAGAGTGTTTGCCCGGGGAGAGGGAGGGAAACCACCGTTACAGACTCTGTACCAAACACTTCCAGAACAGACATTATATCATTATTTTACAAAATAAAAGATGACAGTTTCCCAATGTTTACAAAATCTTGTGTGATTTTCAAAACATCCTTAAAAAAATCACAAGACCTGCCAATTTAATAAATGGTATGTTAAAAAATTTAAGAAAACAAAAAAGTGAGCTAAATTTGAGGAAAACCACCCAAAAGTACAGGAAAGAGGAAAATACATTAAAGGGCACAGTTCTGATTGAATGAAACCTAGTTGGTGTCACACCCACTGGGCGTGTCGGACATACCTGTTAGGTCGCACCCACTGCGTGGTGCGGGTGTGATGGTTAACATAGTAGAGCCTCCCCGCCGGGGTGCGCCGCTCCTCCCAACCCTCGGGCAGGTCCTCCGGACAGCTCAGGTCCCCCAAGGGGTCCACCACCGCGTTGGGACCGGCCCCCCCGGAGCCGTGCCCGTCCCGCGACAGCAACGACACCACAATCTGGCCCTTGACCGGGTCCGGGTCATCGGCGCTCGCCTTACACAAGTCCAGCCGCTGGTCTGCCAGCGGTACAAGACGGTACATTACTCACACCAGACCAGTGTACCGTGTTTGGTTGTAAGGAACATGCACATCAGGTTGCCTAGCCGCCAGTCACAGAGCTATGACGCGGAGAAGAATGCGCTAGCGCTAAGGGTCAGTGGTGTGATGAGGGGGTCAGCTGATGACTGACATCACATTATAACCGAGTTACGTGTATACAAACAACGATCGACTCGTCGAGCTCGGCTAACAAGGATGTGTTTCAATAAAAGGGTTATATATGGACTACAATTGGGATACTATTTAAATAAGAGGGATTAGGGGTGTTTGGTACTGTGATGGGGGAGGGGATACTATCTACACATTAGTTCCCCCCTCACATCAACTGTTTCCAGCCTGTGGCCGAGTCAGTTTAGTAAAATGCCTCCATTTTCCACCATTCTTCCTCCTCTAATTCCCTCCATTATTCTCCTCTCACATGTAAGTACGGTAGGTGTACGTATATAAATAACATGTTTTTAAAGTGAGGTTGGATGCATTGGAAAAGGAGCAAAATTGTTAAGATTCGTTAAAATTTACTAATTGTAATCATGGCATTGCTGTTTAGAAGTAAGACCACCTGTTGTTGTGAATGTACATTCGGCCCTCCGAGGTACAACATTAGTTACGTAATACACAAGGGTGAAACTAGTGGGTATTTTTTTGGGGAAAAGTGGGGCTTATTTTCAGGTCAATACGATTGTATTTTGGCAATAAATATCGGTAAGCAAAATACTTTTTAGGGTAAAAGTATAGAAATGTTTTAGGTATAATGGATAGACAAGTTAGGGCTAAATTTTCTCTTTCTTAAATTTAAAATATTGTCCTTTGGTGTCAATTAATGCCCAGCGGCCTAGCTCGTATATCCATGGCACCAAGGTTTTATTTAATAGGTGGAGCCTTATTTAAAATTCATTCTAATTCTAAAGAATTTCATAGTAAAATGTATTCAATTCGAGCCAACAAGCAAAGTTTGGAATTGAAATTGGAAATCTGTGACTCGCCGCTCGAGCTTTCCCGTCGTCGCTAAAGAATGTCCAAGGCTGCCAACTTACAGCCGGTGTCCTTGAGCCGCTGGATCGTGTTGGACATGATGCGGACACAGCCGAGGAACCCCCCTCCTTGCTTCTTGTGGATCTTCTTGTGGTTCCACACGCTGACGGTGATACCGTCACCCTTCCCGATGTACCTGGAATACACGTGTCATACCCACTTGACGGACATACAATAAAAGTGAGGGGGAGGGAGGATGTATCCAGTGTCAGGCTGTTAGTTGTGTGTCTGTGTGTGTGTCGCAACTTACAGGTCATAGTGCTGGTTCCACTTGGGGTCCAGGGTGGCTTTGCAAGTGTCCGTGCTGTGGCACTGCCCCGAGCCGTCCACGCTGATCTTTGCAAACGGATCCGGGAGTCCTGGCAACAAAACTTACTATTTTAAATATAAAGTTAAATATTTATCATTTCTTGTTGTTGATTGATAACACTACACACTACTGGCGATTGGTGGAATAAGTGAAGTCAAAGAAAAGCTTGAAACATATGATGTGAAGTTCAAAGCTTAAAACATTTAAAGCCAAGATAAAGTCTCATGAGACTAATTTAATTTTTTTTTAAATGATCCATTAAGTGCACTTAGGTTAAGAGAAAGGTTTACAAAACTTGCTATATTTTGGTGAGATTTGAGTTAAATTTAATCGCCAGTCGGCGCTAGAATAGTGTCGAGGAGCCGTTATAAAACCGAGTATATGTTGCAATACGCCGTGTTTAGTGAGAGTTCAACATGTCCATAACATACTACGGTACCGTAAGCTTTTTTCTACCTTGGAAGTATTTCCAAGTGTTTGAAGATGTGACCTTTGACCTCAAACAGTTTGAAGCTTATCACAAATCAAGTCTTGCAAGATGTAGTTCTAAGCATCCTCTGGTTATTATAGCCCAGGTAGCCATTACTCTTGATATTTAGACGTATTGAACAGGATGTTATAATTATGTGTTCACTTGACGCAGTGCAGGCAACACGAAGGAACACATCATGCTAAGCTGACGTTCCCAAGTACCCCGGGGCCTGCTCCCTTGGTGTGAGTATTCATCAATCACCCCATCTGTTGACGTCAGTACTAAAGAGGGTCCTAGACCTTGAAATAGTCCCACCTGTCACTGAGATCTTAGAAGTGGGGGTTGGTCGAGGCCAGTGAAGGACCTGACTTTGACCAGTTGGAGAATAGCTTTCTTTAATCCAGTCATGAAGGTCAGTCCTAGTTGATCTGGGTACACTACTACTCGGTCATAGAGGTCACGTTACCTTAACCCTGCCACACAATTCTCAGCTCAATGGACCAAACTGTAGCCTACTCGGTCATAGAGGTCATGTTACCTTAGCCCTGCCACACAATTCTCAGCTCTATGGATCAAACTAAAAGATTTAGTTTGATCAAATAAAGTGTTCCCAGACTGGAGTTTGATATTGATTGCGTTAAGAATGGTATTTTTTTAACACCGCGTATTACTAACAGTTTGGGTTATAGCCTACACCTATGTACTAATTATACTAATGGTGCGGGGATTAGGAAGCTTCAATAATTGAGAGGGAGTGCACCTGCATTTTGTGGAAGGAAGAGTGGAAAACCATTTAGGAAATACCCCCCCCCCCCTTAGTGCACCCGACACTGATCTGTTCGTCTTCAGCATTTTAGTCTAATAATAGAATGGTGCATTAGACCACGCGGCTAACTAAGCTGGTGATAATGTTATAACAAAATACAGGTAAACATTTTGTTGCTCCATGGAAGGTTAGGTTTTGTTAGGTTGGGGTGGTTTATAAGAATAAACACATTAATATCCGATTGCGTACTAAGATACTCGGTGTCGTGTTGGGACATTTCCATCGTTAAATATTAGTTATGCTTGCATTAGTCGAATGAGGTGAGTACAATTATAATTTTATAGTCCTATATTATTATTATTATTAGCACCGCGTCTTACTACCCGTTCGGGTTATACGCACTTACACTAATGTGTAATGGTAGGGTGATTGTGAGATGAAATGGAGGACCTACAGTTTAACGTGGAATCCGAACCACGGTGGAGGCCTGGCATTCCCCACATTCACAAGATGTCTTGTCAGAGGTGAAGGAAGGGTTTGGTAATCAGATAAACCTGTGCCGGGACCGAGGATTGAACCCCGGCCGCCAGCACAGAAGTCTGACACCTCACCCCTAGACTGCCAGGTCACCTATAGTCCTATAAAATTTACAAACAATTTTAACCCTATCATTTGAAAGATAGACCTTGTAAGTTATAAGTGTGTATAAAAAATAATAACCAAGTTTTTTTTATGTGATATGACAAAGAAATACATTTCTTAAGCCCCAGTAAATTGTGTACAGTTCCCCAGAGTGGAATTATTTACACTCAGGTGTTGTGTAAACCAACCAAACGTTAGCAACAATGTACTTACTGAACAAATCCTTCCTCGCCAAATTCCTGGCGCATAGGACTGAAAAAGAAAGTGAAGCAATGGATATGTAATTCATGACATAACATTTTTATATCAACACCCATTAACTTGACAACAGTATCCAATGGGTGCAGTTGGAAGGAAGAACAATACATAATCAGAAAAATTATATAACCAAGCAAAAGATATATTTAAAATGTCTTATTAGGTTAAACGTATTATATCGGGATAATAACAAATAAGCCAAATGATTTGGTTATGTAGTAGCCATATTGAAATAGATTCATGCAAAACAAAAACAATGGCCCTCTCCTATTTCCGAACTTGGATTACACTTTATATACTCAATTATGAGAAACGTGAATGACAGATTTACTGCACTTACTTGTAAGGCGTATTTTCATGGCTCCATTTCTCCTGCTACCTCCTGGATTTGACATATTTTAACACACATTTAGTGTCAACACATTTGCACTAATTAAATGACGAACGAGCTTTTGAGTTAACTTCATACAAAGATCATTAAACAGATACTCCTTCAGGCAAATTGTGTTGTTCTTCCCAAAATCTAATTAAAATCACTTAAAAAAAGAAGCGGTATTTAATTGTAAAAAAATCTCTTTATCAAGTTTTACAAGATTAAAGCAGCCCATTGAGCCTTTTATCAGAATAAAATAGTATAGCTAATTATTAAAACTATGTCTAGTATGCAACAAGTTGTACACCTAATAAACGCAAGTGAGGATTGTCTTTGCCTTTGATGTACTTTAACATTGGTAGTGTGGTAGTGTTTGTTCGACTGTTGGCAACATTTGTTGTTGTTGTACACAAGGAAGTTGCTATAAAAAACATTGTTTGAGAGCTCACTCAAATACTTGTTGTAGTTATTAGCATTGAATAATTAGTTATTTAATTTTTGGCAGATTTACAATCTAATTATATTCTTCTGTTTCATCTAAACATTAAAATACTTAATTATTATTGTTGTCACTCGTTTCGGTGACCGCATAGTCTAGGGCGGCATTATTGCAATATATTAGACTGATTGGAGAGCCCAGTCGATTGTACTGAGGATGGTTTATAGTAAGGTTTCCCACTCTCCCTCCAAGATATTGTGGGTACATTTACTTTAAATTCAACCCCCCTCATCCCTAACAAATTAAAGTAATTAGTACCTACTTATGCGTATAGCCTTAACGGGTAGTAAAAATAATACAAGAATAGTTTTGATAGTAAGATCTAGTAACGACAAGTCTTCTTATATGAAGTGATTGAAATCAAGTAAAAGTTACATAAAAACAATTATTTATTTATTCCAAAGACCTACACTGGTAATGGCTGTGTTTAAAACATGAGATGTAAGTTTAAACCTTAGTTTTAAAACTTCAGACAAATAATAAACAAATGTGTATTATTATAACGGTGGGGATGCAGCTTACCCTCGGTGAAAAAATATTTATCTTGAACATATAAAGTCAGGTCTAAACTGATTTCTAGCTTCTGAGCTTGAGGGACAAATTGAAGGTAGACTGTCAGATGTCGATTTGTATGTTAAGTACTAAGCGTGTTTGAAATATCTTATTAGGTAATACTTTTTATTTAAATAAGTGAAAATATTTAACATAACATCTATAGCATTTAAAAAATGTATTTATATATTTTAAATAAATTCTTCTTGTATGGTCGATAGCGATTTCACCCTCCCTAGATACAAACAACGTAAACAGTTAAATTCTATCTATCTTCGGTTGAACATTTCAAGCCAAACTCATCATTCTGCCGTTGGAAACATGTCCAATAACTCCTGGCTGTTTACAATGATGTGTTGAACAATTAAAATACTGAGGCTCTATTAAAAAGACCAATAATGTCATCTACTTAAGTAAAAATAGCTAAAATTTCAAATAGAAAATTAACATTTTTCTCAGGATTATTTGCAGTCCTTAAAGCATTATTTATAAATTTGATTAGGTACACGGAACAAGTTTTGAATGAAATGAAATTAAGTGACAAAGTATAACATGATCAAACGGGGTATTATAAAAGTTTGTTGGACAAAAATATGAAGTTTTATGTTAACTCTCAATCTTTCTGGTGCCCGTCTCCCTTTCTTTCTAAATCATTAAAAAACACACATTTTCTTCTCATAATGTGACCCATCTAGTCAGCCTTTCTCCACAAAATCACTTGCAGAATGGTTCTCTCTTTGTTGAATCTTCTTCACTATTCACCGAATATGTTTACTTTATCTTCACTATTCTTCTCCAGTATCTTATCTCAAAGCTTTCCCTTCTTTCTCTGCTCCTTGTGCGAATATTCACCAGTATCTTCGAGTCAGTAAAAGAAGCCTAGGATATAACCCTTTGTGACTATCCCCCATCTACACCGTGCATCTGTCAGGTCATTTGTAAGAAAATGTAAATATCTGTTGGTGCGACTGTAAAACAAATGCTATCTCGATCTTTAAATACGGACACCAGCGAGTGGCCTTCAAATGTCAAATGTTTTGCGATTGAATAAAGGTCTCATATGTTATAGATTATATTGTCATTCGCGTCATATCTTGAAGACAGTACGCACGAAATAGTTGGCCACTAAACTTTTAATACCCGATTTCTGAAACGAGTTGAATTCTTAGTTTAAATTTGTTTGCTGTTAAATAATATGTTCCGTTTGACATTTGTATGTGTCATTCTTATTTCTTGCAGTTTTCAATCAAAAACCGCAAAAACTCTTCGAGATGCATATGTAAGATTTGTCATTATTTAATATTATTTATAAAATTCAGGTTTAAATCTTAACAGTCATTGTTTCAAGTAGGTCACACATTCCCAAGATATTGTTCCACTTTCTATTTATAGATATATTTTGTGAATCGTGTGCCCTCAGAAAAGACACCAGCCTCGAAGTCTGAACGCGGACCAAATCCTGAAAGTGTCTGCTCTGAGTAACGTCACTCAATTCCAGAGTGTTTTGAATACGGTGATTCAGCCCCGGGTTGTTGGGACGGAGGGCCATGAGCAGGTCAAACAGGTGAGAGGCCATGGACATTAGGACTGTAGCGTTATTAATGTTTTACTTAGTACAGATATGTCTGTGCCAAACAAAATTACAAACTTTGGTTATAAAAACAAAAAAAGCATAAAGCCAAAATTATAACTATATATTTTTACTTTGAAGTCTGAGTCGAAGTTTGCAAGCCTACATTTTTTTACAGACTTAGACTCAAAAAATCCACCCAAAATTGCTTCCGACTTGGATGCCACAGCTCTGATTGTCGTTGAATAATTTTCTTTCTTTGTCATATTATGAACACACTACAAGATCACACATGTACATGTATGCACTATTGTTCCCAGTACTTAATGAACTACATGAACGCACTGGGTTGGACGGTAGAAACGGACGTGTTCAAAGATTCCACCCCAATATTTGGGACGCTCCAGTTCACCAACGTGATAGCCAAGTTGAACCCCAACGCCCAGCGATTCCTCACGCTCGCATGCCATTATGACTCCAAGTACGTGCGGGAATACACCTTCAACGGCGCGACGGACTCTGCGGTTCCGTGCTCGATGATGCTCAACATGGCGTACGTGATGAGGAATGTGTTCAACAGCGCTAAGAATAAGGTGAGTCGGTGATTTAATCCCCATGCACAGTTGACACAAATCGGCGATTGGCGCACAATTTATAGTAAACTATGAACGACTCTGCCCCTTTGGTCGTTTCGACATTCGTAAGCCAAGGAAGTATACCTCAGTCCTGAGAGGGTCGTCATCGTCATCATGCCTCCATCTTCCTCTATCCTTCCACCATTCTTCTCCTCTCACCTGCACACTTTCTGTTATATGCTCCTCCCATCTCGATCTTGCTCTCAGTCTCTCTCACACACCTCTAGAACATCTTCCCCTGCTCTCCTTTCTCCTCAATCACGCTCCCGAGAGGGCACTATACCTTGTGGAGTTAGCGTTTGTAGATCTTAATATCCAACTGTCTGAACTATTTGCGCAGTTATTGGTGACCTGGCGGTCTAGGAGTAAGGTGTCAGACCTCTGTGCTGGCGGCCGGGGTTCAATCCTCGGTCCTGGCACAGATTTATCTGATTACCAAACCCTTCCTTCACCTCTGACAAGACACCTTGTCAATGTGGGGAATGCCAGGTCTCCACCGTGGTTCGGATTCCACGTTAAACTGTAGGTCCTTCATTTCATCTCACAATCACCCTACCATTACACATTAGCGTAAGTGGGTATAGCCCGAACGGGTAGTAAGACGCGGTGATAATAATAATAATAATAATAATATAGTCAGTTATTTCAATTCCAAGCTGTTGTATGGATAACAAATTAATATTTAAACTAAAAACATCTTAAGCACGGCGACTGAATTTTAATTTGTGATGATAATCTGAGTTATTAGAGTAAAACGAAAAATTACAAACAATTGTGCAATAAATAATTTTTTTAAATTATGTCAGTGTATAAAATTATATAAATAACCACAATATTATATTTTTTTCAAGCATAAAACAACCCAGCAAAGAAATAATCTAACTTAAACTCAGCTTTGAAAAAATTTCATACACTTGATTTGAGTTAATTTCAAATTGAAAAAGTGGGCGTGTCATGTCCTCGAAGTCTAGTAACAGCAGCCTAGAGATTTCCTGTGGATAATGTTACTATCTAGACGTGTGAATGGGTTTCAGTCGAATATAAGCCTGCAGTTTATATTTTTTGACGGAGAGGAAGCATTCAAGGAATGGAGTGACACCGACTCCTTGTACGGCGCGCGCCATCTGGCCCAGCTGTGGGGCAATGAGCCATATTCTCGAGGGACCCAGGATAGGACAACACAGCTAGACAGGATAGTAAGTGTTTCATTAGTCCTATGTCCTACATGCTTGTTACTACTCGCGCCCTACACGCTTTGTTACTACTCGCGCCCTACATGCTTGTTACTACTCGCGCCCTACATGCTTGTTACTACTCGCGCCCTACATGCTTGTTACTACTCGTGTCCTACTGCGTGACTGGAAAGGCAGTGTTGTCCTAAGTTCCTGAATTTGCCACAAGGATGTGCTGGTCCTTCTCGACCTCCTCGGGGCTCCAGATCCCTCGTTCTTCAGCTTCTTCCCCGATACCAGTTCCTGGTACCGGGTTCTCATCAATGCCGAGCAGAATCTGTCCAGTCGCGGGCAGTTGGAGCGCTACTCCTCGGGCAGGCCCCAGCAGAGCTACTTCAAGAAGAGGTCAATGTACGCAGGCATCGAGGATGACCATGTGCCCTTCATGAAGCGAGGTGAGGACCCTTTGTTACTGTGTCCTTCAAGGGTGTTAAGATACCATGTAGTGTCAAATCAGTGCATAACACTCGCTAGTGCTGATAACGTATCGGTCGAGATAGTGTTATCTGAGGAGATGACCAGTTTATTGGTCCCAATGACACTTACACTTCACATTATTGTCTCTAAAACACCAGGGTTTAGATACTTTGGTCAATTGTGTCTTAATTGGTTTTGTTCTCATGAGAATAATATAAAAACTAGATAAGGCAGAACGAGATATATTTTTATGGAATAGCCTGAGCTTATAGATACATCTGTAACCAATCGAAACAAAGAAGTTGTTCTGGAATATCTCCATCTTCCTCCACTGAGTACAAACTCTGCTTGACATAAATATTTCCCACAATTTAATTGATATTTGTCGTGACAGGTGCTTAGCAGTCGATGACCTTGGTTCCGATAGGTTCAAAGGAAATGCTAAGACCGTAGCTCCTGTCACATTATTTGTGATTGAGTTGAATGTCGATTGTTGCTGCCCTAGGTTAATTTATATTCTCTCCAAATGCATCTTGTGTATTGTTGCAGATGTCCCGGTCTTGCATCTTATTCCGTACCCGTTCCCGTCCGTTTGGCACAAACAATCGGACAACCTCAACGCCATCGACCTTACCACCTGCGAGAACCTCAACAAGATCTTCCGGGTGTTCGTGGCGGAGTATCTTCACCTGCGCGTCTAGTTGAGACGTGCTATCTCTACAACACAACCAGTTCAGACATGCTACTCTCTACAACACAACCAGTTCAGACATGCTACTCTCTACAACACAACCAGTTCAGACATGCTACTCTCTACAACACAACCAGTTCAAACATGCTACTCTCTACAACACAACCAGTTCAGACATGCTACTCTCTACAACACAACCAGTTCAAACAGTTCAAATAAACTGTTACAATCAACATTTACACAACACACTAGCGCCAACTTCCACACAAATAAATACAAAGTTTAATATAAATCGTCATCTTTTTACAATTATTATTGGTTAGAATTTTAGTGGATGCTAGTACTAATTATAGGTTTAATGATAACCTTAAATATTCCGGTAAGATGTTTCCTTTCATCAGGGGGACAGTTACGCTACACGCTACAAGTACTTGGTGTAGATTATTTGCTATGAATTAGTGCAGTCGTTAGTGAACAATTCTCCCACAGTCCGTCTACTATTGCTCATTGATAAGATACCAGACAATCAGACATATCACTGAACACATCTTCAGATTAGGTGGCACGTTTCTCAACATTATATCATCTATAGTTGGACATTCCACAATGATGGCTTTTAACATATATTACATTTGTTCTGCTATACAAACTTTGGTATACATTTACAAACTTAGTTCGGCAGATATAAGTTCCAAACTGAAAATGCTCAAATTAGTTTTAATTTTTGGGACGGTGATAAACTTTATGGGGGTGTGGAATTAAAAAACAAATAAATATTGAGTATTAAAAATATTGTTAGCTTACTTCTGAAACCTCGTCTTGCCGACTTTACAAGTTTTTATCATCAAGGGATTCCTATGATCGCTGTTTAAAATTGGCCGCAACGCTGGCCGCAGGGGAAAAACGGAACCTTTTAATTCTAATATTGCTAAACTAAAAAATGTGGAAGCTTTCATATACGGCCTTATGAAGTTTTCCAAGTAAGCTGATATATTTTACATTATTACTAACAGCTTTAGTTTTATATCCTTGTTGCTGCAGTCATTTTAATTAATTAACCTAAAAGTGTGGTAACCTGGCGGTCTAGGGGGTAAGGTGTCTGACTTCTGTGCTGGGCGTCCGGGGTTCAATCCTCGGTCCCGGCAAAGATTTATCTGATTACCAAACCCTTCCTTCACCTCTGACAAGACATCTTGTGAATGTGGGGAATGCCAGGCCTCCACCGTGGTTCGGATCCCACGTTAAACTGTAGGTCCTCCATTTCATCTCACAATCACCCTACCATCACACATTAGCGTAAGAGGGTATAACCCGAACGGGTAGTAAGACGCGGTGATAATAATAAAAGTGAAATATTTTGTAAATTATTTTATGACATTATAAATATATTGAGAAAATAAAATTCTTTTTCACTATGAAGATGGCTTATTGGGTTTTTTTGGTGAGAACATACAATGCAAGTATTAGTTGCCACTGAAACTCTCCGTGAACGGACCGCCATGACACCAGTCGGAGTATCACAATCCTCCAACAGGTACAAACACAACAGTAGAGCCTCTAGGTCAGTTCTCGTCCTTCGCAACCAAGTTGGCCGCACTGTTGGCACTCGCTATTCAGTCTGCTCCTGAGCCATCGAAATATTGCCAACTTATTTGGATTTTTACTTTTATTTGTGCTTTATTTTTTTTACAATTCTATCATCTTTATGTAAATAGAACAACTAAAAAAAAAAGAGGTTTAGAGAAGTTTTCTGAAAGCTGAAACATTATTTGGATGCAAGTTGGTAGCACGTCTAGCCGAGTGTCGTGTTCTTGAAGTGCAGATGTACCTCGGTGACCTCTGTTGTGTCGGGGAGCTGGATCCAGTTGGGCTCTGATCTAGGCCCCAACTCGAGACTGAAACAAACAATACCTCCAGTTGAGCTACCCAGGCACATATATACATACCTGCGATTCACTCATCACCCTAATTTACCTGGATGACAGCTCTAATTATCAATCACATCACTTTAACAACAGGTCTAACTTCCATAGCTTCAAAATGTCGACCGACGAATTTAAACCATGTGGTTGAACATGACAGACCCACGCACTGGATAGACATATTCTATTCAGTTAATATTTCGAAATACTATAAAATATTTTATTTAATATAAAAAATGACAACAATTCTCTCTTTTCCAAGTAAATACGATTCCTGTATTAAAAGGTATTAATGTATGCGCTGTATTACACAAACTCAGTAACGTTCCAAAACTAAGAATAAGTACTTTTAATTATGTTTAAAATATTGTTTCGAGTTGGATCAAAATAAACTATTAAAGTAATTAAATAGTGTGAGAGAACTTAAGTTTACGCCATTTTAAATGTAAAATATAACAGGTAATTAAAGATATTTACATTTATAACAAAACGGTGATCTTTTACAAGTGTTGGCGACCCAAAACCTAAAACATTATTTCTGAACTATCAAGAACCGACTCTAGCCACGCTGTTCCCTCGGAGCTCAAGAAACCACAGCTCCGTGCTTGATCCATCCTCACTAACTTCATTTAGACAACATCCATACACAGTCATACATGCTCTTTTATTATTAAAACTCTTGTGTTTATTTTTTAAATCTATATAACTTTTAAATTACAAGCTATACTTAAGGTCCCGGGTTTATTACCCGGATCTTTAATTTTTCAACTGTTGGTGGACATCTTATAATCGGAACAAAATATTAATTTTAATTAGGAATGGGCTGTGTGAACCTCTTGAGTCCTTAAATGATAGTTGATTCAAAAACATTTCAGATCCAAACCTTCCCACTACTCCGAACCTGAATTATTTCTGTGGTCTTACCAAACATCACTCTACAACCAGATCCCAGAACAGCGAACATCTCTTTGTTCTGAAGATGGAGCCACTAACTTCCTCGAATAACAAAGTGTCGGTACTCACACCGCCACGAGGGGTAGAGCACTCTGGACTGCCAGCTGGTCCTGGGCCTCTAGCTGGGTGTACCCCTGCAGCATGTCTCCCGAGGACAGTTGGTAGTCCAACAGGGCCCTCTCGTTAGAAAAACACCCCAGGTGGAACTCACCAAGTCCTTTCTTGGAGATCCGCACAGCTCTCTGTGTGCAAGGACATTGTCGCCTGACATGTAGAGATACCAAATCATAAACGGTCTCAGATCAGTTTAGTACGGAACTAACTCTCTGTTTGAGAGTGAACGGTTAGTGAGCAATCTGAGCGCTCACGAAGCGAAACAGATAACCAAGTTAATAACTAAACAACATTTTGGAGCTAAGCCTGTCTAAAACCTTCCAGAACAGATGTATTGGCCTGTAGAGAGGCTGGCGAGCTCATCTCACCTCTGGTATCTTGTCCTGGCACAGATGGCAGATACCGGTGTCGGCGTTGGCGCAGTCCACCAGGAACTCTGTGGACAAGGGAACAACCCCTTCAAAGTTGGGGGATGGAACTTAGTAATCACCTTTTGCAGGAGATGAGTCCCGGTCACAGGGGAACCCCTCTGGTGTCGGTCAACATCTTTAGACACTAAAAAGTGGGGTTCTTTTAATGTTTCATATCCTCTGACCCGCCTCGGTGGCGTAGTTGACTAACGCGCTTGTCGTGTTGAGCTCGACTGCCGAGGACGGGGAGATCGAGGTTCGAATCTCGGTCAAGTGAACTTTTTTTTTTCCTAAATGGTTTTCCACTCTCCCTCCACGCGAATGCGGGTTCACTTCCTCTAATTAAACCTTCCCAATTCCTTATCCATTAGAGTAATTAGTACTTAAAGCGTATAACCCGAACGGGTAGTAAGATGCGGTGCTAAATATTATTATCATATCCTCTCTGTGGCCCCAAAGGGTGTTACAACCCACCAATCCTCTGTGGCCCCAAAGGGGGCTACAACCTACCAATCCTCTCCCTGATGCGACGACGGTCCACCCAGCTAAGAACTTCAAAGTCCTTGATGTCCTCCACAGAAGCGGGGCAGTGCTCCGCGAAGAAACACGACCAGTGGTACCAACCTGAGCGACCCTTGCCCTGAAATGATAACGTGTTTTGTGTACATATGTGGACCGATGTGTGTGTCCTTGTTCGTAATCGTACCTGGACATGTCCTGTATTTTTTGGAGGCTACTTTCAACTTTCAAAATGGATTAAAATATAATATTGATGGAAATATTTATGTTAGACCTTTTATTTTAAAATTCAATCAAAACCCCCATCTAGGTTTTTTTCCCTGAATCCAAATGAGGAACGCTCGAGAGCCGCACGGGTACAGCGCTCAGCTAAACTCGAAAAGTACCTACTCACTCGGATATTATGAATTTAATACAATTGATGGTTACAACTTAACTAACAAACTAATATTGTGTGCAGACTATTTGGTGATAGTTCTCTTCGAGCAAATATCTGGAACTGATTTCTTTGATATAGGCCTATAGCACTATAAAAAAAATTACTAACAAATGGTGTAGCAAGAATTCATACTATAAACTAAACTAAGTCTAAACTATAATATTTTATAAATTGCAAATCAATACCAGAAAGAAAAAAAAAAAAATATATATATATATATATTCAGTGACTAGTTAACTTTTCTAGTTTGCAAACTAAAATGACTAATTTGTCTTTTTACCATTTTGACCTACTCATAAAAACATTGTTTAGGCCTAGTTTAATTTAACAATAATAAAAATAAGAAAAGTACTTATTATAGCCTGCATAACCCATGCAGAAATTTGGTTTTATACATTAAAAAAACCCATAAATGTATTGATTAATTCATATTCCTATTCGTATTAATGGACACTACTGTACCAGTTACCGTTTCCTACACTCACACAGAGTTCACGAGCCGCGACTATCTTTGTGTTAGAATAGCAAGCACCTTGATTGAGCACAGTTTCTCTTTATAAATTCTCACCTTTAAGGAAAATCTGAGGCATTTTTTTGAAATTCGTATCTCACAAGATCCGCAGGTGGTACGTTCACTCTTGCAATAATCCACGGTAAACTTGGTTCGACAAACCATGTTTAGAACACGCGCTAATTTCAACGTTAGGCCATTGTTGAAACACACGAGTCTGTTACAAAGATAACAAGTACAAAAATAGATATATCGATAGTTACAATCGATACGTTGACATTCAATTTAATGGTTTAATTTATAATATATTGATCTCGATTAATCGTTGACTATATATTAGAGCGTGGTTGGTACTTAAAATCAAAATTTAAACTAAATAGAACACTAATAAATGTTTGAAAGAAATAATTTCAAAGATAAATGTTGAATTTCAAGAAAATAAAAATATGGCATAGTAATAAAAATTACAAGAAATATATAGGCAACAGAATACACCTCCAAATATTGGCAGGCACCTTTTATCGTTGATAATAATTAATATCTAACAGATAATTGTCTTACTTAAACTTTAAAACGTTTAGGTCAAGTTACTATTGTCTAGACGGCTGATTTAATGATGAGTAATGTTAAAACGTATATGGAAGAATATGTAGTTTCACAAGGTTGGCGCAAATATATTGACCAAAAGTGTAAGTTATTATAAATACGTAAGAGAAGCTAGCACGATCTCGGTACACGAACGGTGGCTTGAAGAATCTAAATATCAGACATACTGTGAAACGATCTATTATTACTTGTAAATCCTGCCCTCAATAGTCTTAAACATAGTAGATACTAGAATAAATTAATACTCTTTGTCTTGCAATAACATTTATTTAGACTAAAAACATCATAATTTATTGATTAATTTATTTTACTTGGATATGACAACAGATTCTAGTGACAATAAACTTTTTATTTAACTATGGTAATATTGTACAATTTCTTGCCTACCCTGTAAGGGAACGGCGTAATTAGGTATGTATGCACGTATGTGTTGGGTTTATATCTATGGTGATGCTTGCCTTGTAATACACACCATGGTAATCTGATCACTGTTGGTTGAGAGTTGAAATAATATTTTTATGCTTAAATATTGGTTTGGTGACTCTCACAACATTGTTAAATAGTTTTAAATCGTGTTTTAGGATGAGAAAGATTCACTTTTCATTACTATAATCATAATAATATATTTTTAATTTGTTCAATGTTCACATAAGTGACGTAAGTGCATATTACCAAGTCGGTGAAACTTACCCACGCCGAAGACTTATCAATAGCTTTCCTGAGAAAGACTTTTGAAGAAGCAGAACAGACACTCACCAACGACCTAGAGAAATTAGACCAATATTATAAAAGTGGAAACCATACCCAAACTCCAGCAAAACGGAAGTCAGCTCATTCCATTTGAGTAACCTTTTTTGTAAATAAAGAGTTAAACGTTATGTTCATCGGAGGGAAACTACTGCATAGCCAAAACCACAGATATCTCTGGGTGATACTCAACAGATCTTTGACAAACAAGAAACTTATTGAAATAACAGACTATAAACGCAAAACAAAAAACAATATATTGATAAAATTGGCCGGTACCAACTGGGAAGCCTGTGCAAACACCTTGAAAATGACAGCACAATCGCTTGTCCCCTTTGTTGCTGAATATTATCCTCCTGTTTAGAGTAGAAGTAACCACGTCAATAAAGTTGATGTCCATCTGAACGAAGCAATGAGGATAGTGTCTGGAACTCTCAAATCAAAACCAACACCTTAGCTCTCAGCACTCGCCAACATAGCACCTCTAGCTCTCCATCGACAACAAGCAACAATACGCGAATAAGAGAAACGAAACAGCACATCATTTACAAATAACAACTTACCAATCCATGATACCCCAAACATCCTTCAACGTATCAGATGGGAGAATACTAACCAACACCCCCAAGAGGCATTTGACTTGAAGGAAGAAAGGAGAAATCGATGGTCGTATCATGACCAGGAATCATCAGCTCAACTAGATCCGACAAACCCACTTCCAGGCATGAACCTACCTCAGGAAATATGGAGCTTCCTAAACAGAATAGGAACCGGTCACGCTAGAATTAGGGTTGAGCTACATAAATGGGGAATGGCTGATGTCTCCCAATGAAACTACAGGGCTTTGGAACAATCATTGTATAACACCATACATGATTGTCCAAACAGAAACTTTGAAGGAACCAAGAAGGACTTTGTTGATTCCACGCCTGCAACTATCAATTGGCTGCGTTTGTTGGAAATCCAACTGTGACGTTAACCATTGTGATAGTAATATGTCTACGATCTCTAATAATGTTGTTAATCTGCTTTTTACTTTATGTTTGTTTGTATGTGATTATTTAATCTACTTAAACATCTAACAATAATAAACATGAATAATGACACGAGAAACATAACTGAACAAAAAATAGTTAACACCAGCCCCGAGGGGCTCTCGAAAACATACACGACATTGAAACATATAACATAACACAAGTAGACAAGATACGGCGCCCTGGAGGGCTGAATAATACCATCGTTGGGTTAGGGGTGGGAAAATATATTTAAAAAAAACCCACCCCGTGGCACATGAAGGGTCGCCAGGACCTTAAAATATACATAAAGTACAAAGGAGAGAGGGACGGATTGGAAACAGAGGAAAGAAACAAGAAACATGGGAAAATAAAATAAATAACTAAACGGGAGGCTTGGACCCGGTCGGAGAAGCCGCCGGGGCCGGTCGGGGAATAATAGCGGTCCGCCACCAGGGCTACGCAGATATTTCCTACGTAGCCCCGGTGTGAAAATAAAATAAACTTGATCCTGTGGGTAATATTTGCCTCACAGGGTGTGAGAAACTAAAGAGGGGGAGAAATAAAAATTATTACACCCGTGGGAACGAAATTTCCACCCGCGTATTTCGGGAGGACGAGGTGAACTAGTTTTTATTTTATTAAATAATTAACTGTATCAAGGTTCTGCAGATGTACGCCATACGCTAAATAAATGTATGTGTCAAATTAATGGTGATCATAACTCTACCGTGTGAGCAACAGAGCAGTTTCTGTAATAGTCAAACCTTTTACCGCTAAAGCATTAGTATCATATTTAGTTTATAGTCTGACCAATAGAATGCTCTCGTTAAATTAATATAATCTCCCTTCGCGATCGACTTTAGTGAAACTACCCGTTCCTAGCGAAGGGAGATTGCATTAATTGAGCGAGAGCATTCTATTGGCCAGACTATAAACTAAATATGATACTAACGCTTTAGCGGTAAAAGGTTTGACTATTACAGAAACTGCTCTGTTGCTCACACGGTAGAGTTATGACCACCATTAATTTGACACATACATTTATTTAGCGTATGGCGTACATTTACGGAACCTTTGATACTATTAATTATTTACAAGATAAAATGAAAATGATGGGCCTCTGTGGATAGAGGTGCACGAGAAATATATTTGCGTGAATGAGGGATTAACAAATAGGAGAATGGAGGAAGTCATATAATATAAAATTCCATGACTTGTATGCATCTCCTAAAATATTAAGGATAATCAAGGCACGCAAGCTGAGGTGGGGATGTCATGTGACGCCTATGAGCGATGACTAGCATGTACACGACCTTTAAGTTGGTAAACCTGAAGAAAGACCCCTTGGTAGGTAAATTAATTTTTAGCTCTCCCTACACTTTTTTCTTTCATCAGATGGCTGGAGGTCTTGATTCTTAGATTTATTTCAGAATCCCTAGTCCCTGTAATTACTAATTCAACTTGCCGAATCCTTTATTCAGGGCTGCCAACATAAAATACTCATGTTATGGTCTTTATTTACAAAATAATTATTTTCTTCATAAAATAGGACAATATTTAGGTGCTATTGTAATTTTTTTTTTGTATAAATGGTTAATTATTTCTCTAAGCCCAACACTGTATTTTTGTATTTATTACCGTAGCATGGAGACACACAGAGGAAAGAAAACAAACGTCTATACATTGTTGACTACGTTTAATTGTAAAGCAACATTTACAGAGGGATACACACGATAAGCTCTCATTACAAGCCTAATACATTTAATTGGCTGTTAGTGAACTATTCCCAACTTACGTAATATTATGATACAGTTTATATTTTAAAACAGCAGTACATATTTGTGGTTGTTAATGTCGTCCAACGGTATGATCTACATTGTTGAACTCGGTAACATTTGTAAAACAATTCAAGAAGTGTCCAAACAGCTGAGAAAAGGTTCAGAAATAACACAACATTTCAGTGTTTAAAACCTTCTTTTCTTCATGGATCACAGGTTATGTATGCTACTTGTGGATACGATGTAGCAGTGATGACGTGTTTCAACAACGGAGGACATTATGTTATGATGTTCCCATCATTTTGTTACTTGGACTCTGATTTTATTAGGAAGTATGTGTTAGAAACTCCAGTTGCCACAATATTTCAAATTATTGTATTTACATTTTTAGTCCATTTAGTAATAATTTAAAGATAAATCCTACAGTAGGCCTAATCAATAAGGAAGAATGTATTATTGGAATTATGTTCATAACTTTTAGCTGAAACTTCTAATTAATAAATCAATTAAGACATATTTCAGGAATGACTGATTTTATTGACTTTCAATGAATGTTAGTGGTCGAATGTAGACTTTCTGTAATAATAAGGGTTTAGCCGACCACGGATAGAGAATACAATCACTCTCTATCTAATTATGAATGTTCTCTTTGCTTACTTGGTCTATTTTGCCAATATAAAGATGCAATCAAAACAGTATTAGCAATATCCGAGTGTTCCAGAAGAGAGCCCTTGCTCCAGGAATACTCTAGCTCGGTATTTCTATGTCTGGTTATTAGAACACAGCGGTTAAGCACCAAATACTCGGCTCCGATGAGCGTCGATGTCAGAGAGGACTTAGCTGTCACTGAAGAGCTCCTTAAGGGAGAAGTTGTTGGTGATCTTGTTGGCTATCTCCAGGATAACCTCCCCAACAGTTCGTTCTGCGATGGGGCGAAGAGTCTCGATGAACTCTGACCTGTTCTCGTTTAGGGCGGCATTGGTTGCTTCACCTGCAAACATGCACAAGCTCTCGGTAAACTCTCTCCCTCTCTCTCTACGATTATTACCTTTTAGGCAGTCACGGTTCAATGAAGGAAGATGCTAGATTGTGCTAGTACAATGAAGGAAGATGCTAGATTGTGCTAGTACAATGAAGGAAGATGCTAGATTGTGCTAGTACAATGAAGGGAGATGCTAGCTCTAGAGGGGTCACAATGGTAGATATGTTAAAGGCCAGACAGCTGTCCCAAGTACAGATAGCTTACAGACGGTGTCCTGGGTTCAACACTACACGCCGTACCTGGTACAGTTATCGCGACGATAACCATCCACTTACCAAGGACCTTGTCTCCACCAAACAAGTTGTCCAGGTGGACGTGGAACTTGCCGATCTTCAGGTCAATCTCGATGGACTGGAATCTAAGGTAATCCTCCCCTTTCTTCTTGTAGACCTGCCCCCTGAGGACCACGTCAGCCGTGCAGTCAGCTGAGGACAAGGGCAGTTGTTCATGTTGGACAGTTAGTGTTGTTGACAAGGACATGTCTCCCCCGAGGGGGAGGGGGTGTTTGTAGTTGTTACAGTTGAACTTGTCTTACTTGCGTTGGCCTTGATGGGTCCTTTGCCCCGGAGGGGGAGGATGAGGATCCTCGCGTTCACGTCGTAATCGCCGTCGAAATAGAGTTCCGGTAGTTTCAGGTTTATGTAGAACACCATGTTCTTGAGGTCGACCCTGGGAACAGACAACATGACGTTCACTTGATCGGTTCCAGGCTATGTTAGTTTGTAAGTCGCGTGTCGGTATAGCTGTGTGATTCTCCCCTCACTTTAGGCCCGTGATCTGGAACTGCGCTGGCCCGTAGACCTTCACGTTGGAGCCGACCGCCCTGAAGATCGCGGCATTGGCTCCCCTGGAGACCACCACTTCCTTGAGGACTAGTGGCTCAATGGGGGGCACGTCCAGCTCCGGGATACCTGCAGAACAAGGGACCATGAGACCTGCAGGACAAGGACACTACAGGAGTGATCTAAGACCTCCAGAAGACTCACCTGTCAACAGCTTCGGTCGGACCTTCTCTATGGAGTTGATGATGCAGTTCTCTATGTTGGGGTCGTTCCTGCTGCAGATCTCAATGTAACTGGCTGCAACACACAATCAACCAGGGGAGTGAATACATTGCTCTGTGCCAGTCAGTCTTAGTAAAACACCTGCTATAGAGCGAGTTACGAAGAAGGCTATATAACAACCCATCTAACACTACTAGAATATACTATACCTCCCTTACAGATACTGTCGATGATACTATAACTCCCTTACAGATACGGTCGATGATACTATAACTCCCTTACAGATACTGTCGATGATACTATACCTCCCTTACATATACTGTCGATGATACTATACCTCCCTTACAGATACTGTCGATGATACTATACCTCCCTTACATATACTGTCGATGATACTATACCTCCCTTACAGATACTGTCGATGATACTATACCTCCTTTACAGATACTGTTGATGATACTATACCTCCCTTACATATACTGTCGATGATACTATACCTCCCTTACAGATACTGTCGATGATACTATACCTCCTTTAC